>JAVCKT010005088.1:7536-21284 GCA_032273925.1 Rhynchotus rufescens
GCTCTGAAGACCTGAATTTGGTGGTTCCATCCCCAGCCCTTTTACAGACTCTCTCATTGTGACTCTAAGCAAATCACTGAATTGCGTTGTGCTTCAGTACCCTCTATCTAAACATGGTCCTGCTTATCTGGTCAGTCGAGATAACGAGCCCTTTCATGGAAGAGCTATCATTTACAACCCTAGCACCAGTTAGGCTGTAACCTCAAAACACTAATAATAACATAGGTGACCTTATTTACTTGATCTAAAAAAACCAGCAACAGGTATTTTTGAACAAAGAGGAATTCACAAGGCCTATCTTGTGAAGATGCTAAGTCTTGCTAACAAGTGTCTTTATAAAAATAACACGATTCAGCTGATTTAGCATCCACATATTAACTCCTGCATTTGCTATATCAAGCTCTGAACAAACTGTTATTCCAGAGCTACGCTGGCTTGCTGCTTAATTCAGCTTTACAACAGCTTCAGTGCCTTCAGGGCTACCCTGGGTCTCCAAAATAAGGAGATACGCTGAAACGTGCACCCCCTGGTTATGTTCTCCCTGCATCGTGTTTTCAGATTTTTTTCCATAGAAGACTGTCACTGAGGGACGAAGAGAGGGGGAAATTCAGTAGGCCATGGAGTGCCCCATATGGGAATTTATACTGGGAAATACCATAACCTTCTCACCCTGGGTGGTTTCACCGGGTAAAGTAAGGCTTGGAGCACAAAATAAGGGAAGCTCTGTCTGCATTACCTTGGTGCTAATATGGTAAAAAAGGCTTTTTTAAAAGTAAAACAAGCAATGAGGGAAATGTCATCTGTATCACCAACACATAACATGTTCATTCACCTTCAAAACCATCTTCACATCCACGCTTTTTTCCCAAGCTGCCTCCTGGTGCGAGCTTTCCCTCTCACCACTTCTCATGTCATACCAGTGAGTAAGTTCTGTTCCTGCTGCAGAAATTTCTGGAAATTCCTCTGAATCCTCTTTCGTTTTCCAAGGGAATGTTTACGAAATAGCGGTGAGGGCTTTGATTTAAAAGAAAAAACACAAAGAAGTTGAGTTTGCTCTTTACAGGAAGCTGTGTGCTTTCCTGGCACCAGCCTTCTCTGAAGTGCTCCTTTCCAGCCCCGGGAGAAGACACGGAAGGGGGGACGTTTCCTCGTTGTTCCCTTATTTTAACTCAAACTTTGCCTCTTTTATGAGACTGCCAGATATGAAGGTGGGGAAGAAGCCCTGTTTCTCAATGTGAAATGGCAATTTGCACAGAGGAAAAAGAGGGAGGCCGGCAAGAGTTGCACAAGAAGGCTCTGTTTATGAAACTGGTTATCCTGAGCGGCAAGTTCACCCTCATGCAGTAAGTACCAGGGCAGTGTGTAACCTAACAGGTCCTGACTCGCCTCTAAGTCCCCTCAGAGATGGGTGAGGAAGGCAAAGCCAGGTCTTGTGAGGCCTTTGGAGGCGCCTCCTTGGGGCTCCCTGTGTTGGGCTCTGCCCTCTGCAGCAGGGCACCAGGCCACGCGCAGAGCCGTCATCCTCTGGAATGATCTCCACGTGGCGGAGCTCCCAGAGGGAGCGAGGTGGGAAAGAAACCAGGATGGGAGGCTTTGGCAAAGAGAAGTGTCATTAGGAAAACTGCGGGCATCAAGAAAATCTGGAAAACTCAGCTTGTTGAGTCCTCAAGTCTGAGGCTCTGACTCTTCCTAACGGAAAATCTTTACCCCTTGTACCGACCTCCTTCACGGAGTATTTGTGAAGCACCTCATGGGGAATCACAAACGATCCCTCACAGCTCATGTGATGCCAAATTTCACGAGCCTCACGAGCCTTATCCCTTGGCTGTCCCCGTCCTCTCGCCAGGCTCAGACCACCACTCTCCCCCGTGGCGGCCATCTTCTCACTTACTTGATCCCCACCAAGCGCCAGAGCTTCGCAGCTAAATATTACAACAACATTCCTGCTGGATGACATTTTGGACAGATCCAGTCACCTGGTCTAACCAGCGCGTGGCAGCCAACCGCCCAGGCACGCGGAGGAGCTTTCCCTGGAGCTATATGGCAAGGGGACAAGCCACAGCCAACAGGAGAGCCGAGTCCTGTAGCAGCAGGAAGGTAACTTGGCCGGGTGCCTGGCAGACTGGGCGAGGATTTAAAAAAATTGGAGCTGTATTTTTGGCTCTGGTCTATGTTGTGACACAGTCAAAGCACTTCTCATTACTTTCCTTTTTTGGAGGGAAGAGGAATTCTTCACTTGTCCTGCATAAATGGGCTGTGGAGTCTGAAGTCGGACACTTTCTGCGTCAGGTCTGAGCAACACCCTGTGCAAAGCAGTCCCCAACGGGGCTAGTTTCATAATGCTCATGACCCTACGGCATTTGGAAGAGCATTTCTCGCTCTGCACCAAGTTTCAGTTCCACGGCTCCCCAGCACTTTTCTTTTACACAGAAAAGCGGTTGAGCTTCCCTCACCCACCTGCTCGTGGAGATCCTGCCCTGCGGCTCAGCAAGCCTGTCAGAGAGAAGCGTGAGCAGAAGTAAGGGGAACCGCTATGCCAGTTCTTAAAACTCACGCCCAGTGTCTCCAAGTTCCCGATAACGGCGTCTCACCCAACAGCCGGGGCAGGTTTCGGAGCCTGACACATCACTGAGAATTTCCATGGCTGCCTGGCGAGCGGAGGCTGCGTGTAATGTGCAGGAAATGCATTCCCTCGTTTTCATCCCAAACGACAACCCACAGGCCCTGGGTGGCCCCTGTCCCTTAACCATCTAACAGAAAAATTTCCTTTCCACTCTCACTGTTAAGGGGAAAAAAAGCCCCATTCTCTTTCTGCTCAAGATTTAAAGCAGCAGCCTGACTGCACATCCCGAACCACATGTGGAAGTGATCAATCCCCTGCACGGATCGCAGGCTGCGGGGCAAACGGAGCAACTCCCGGCATCTCCGTGTCCTGCAGCCACCTGAGGCGGCGCGGGGCTGCACCAGGGCTTTGCAGGCAGCATGGCACAGTCGGAACAGAGATTCCTTGGCACCTAAACAGGGCGGCCGGTTATGAAAAGCAGCCGCTGGGCGCCTGCCCCGCCACGCCGCTTGGCGCTAGGGGTCCGAGCGGTGCCGCCTCCAGCCCCACCGCTGCCCCCTGCTCACCACCGGCCGCCGCGGGCCCATCAGACGGTAGGAAAGCCCGGGGAAATTCTGCCCCGAGGAGCCGAAAGGCAGCGGGGCGCCCGCAGAGCCCTGCGAGAGGGAGAGGAGAGGAGAGGAGAGGAGAGGAGAGGAGAGGAGAGGAGAGGAGAGGAGAGGGAGAGGAGAGGGAGAGGAGAGGAAAAATTACCTAGCTTGACATTGCACAGAACACAAATGAGTGAGAATAGTTCTTAAAATCACTGAGAAGGAAGCACTCGGGTTCAAGCCTCTAGTGAAAGGCAGCATCCTCTGTGGCTCTGAACCTCTGTTTGAGTCAGGGCTTACTCCAAGGTAAGAGTGCCACCTACTGAAGCCGTCTCCCTCCTTCCCACACAAGCGCGAGCTCCTAGGAGAGATTTCCCTTCCCAGGACTAATCAATCCGCACCCACGCCCGTAATTTATGAGGTTTGGCAGGATCGGATCGCAGCCCGTACTGGAGTGACTGCAGGACTGTGCAGTAAACTGTCTCACTTTACTCACATTGCTGGCTTAAAGGCATGTGAGAGCCAAATGCAAAATCACAGTAACTGCTGGTACCTCCATTTAAATTACTTTGTTTGCATTTCTGCTTCCTGCTTCATTCACGGGATTAGATGGAAGATTGCTGAGAGTAGTCTGGTAGATTGGATTTTTTCAGCAGCCATGATTTTAATCCTGTTGCTGGGACATGCAATGGCCTTACCCCAACTCCGTTGGGCTTTACTGCTGCTTTCCAGCTCCCTGGGTTTGTTCCTACTTGGAAATCACCCTCCAGTCTTTTGAGCTTTCCTGCTCCAGCTCGACCTTTCCCAAGTTTGACTCGGTGCAAGTGCCTGCAATACAGGCAGTGATTTATTATCAGAAGTGAGGACTGTTCGCGGGACAATTTGGGTCCCCTCTGAGCAGGCTGCAATGCCACTTCCCTACAAGCAGGTGCTTGTGAGGGCATCTTTGTACTATGTTCATATGTACCTGGTTTGTGCTGATCAGTGCCCGGGCAGACTTGCTGAAGCAGAAGCTCTTCTTGAATGGGAAACTGGACGGGAAGGGAGCATTTGCCTGTCAACCTGAGCAGCTGAGAAAACTGTAGGAATGCCTGCAATTCGTGCTCCAGACATAACAAAGAGGATCTATTAGAGATAATACAGTAAAAAAAAAAAAAAGAATAAAAATTAAATAAATAAATCATATGATCGCAGTGCCGGCTTGGAGGGGAGTGAGGGGGAGGATACAAGATAGATAATGGGCTCGACAAGAGGCGAACAGAGAGTGTCGTTTCGGAGCTACAGCACCGGCCAAATGGTTAACCTGTGGAGTGGAAAGAGCATCCAATGAGTCTCACATGCCTGAAAGGATAATGGCATTTTTATTATCTCCCTCCACGCCCTGATCATCCGTCCATTTGCTTCCCGGAGCTGGCAGCAGTTTGCACTGATTCCTACGCTGCAGACATGATCAGCAGATCATACTGCAGGCAGAACTTGTCAAGCCTCTCCAAGTGAGTTCCTCCTTTTCTTGTTGCTTTTTTTCTTTTTTCTTTTTTTTTTAAATTGTGTCTGTATGGCTTTAGCTTTGCTGTGTTATGTAGGAAGTTCTGGAGGGTGGCGATGGAAAAGTGAGGGAAAATAGAATGTGATGAGTTTGGAAGCTGAGTGAATTGAGAAATTAAGAGTTGGATACAAACTGGATTCTTTTGCTTTTCTTTTTGTTATACTGTGCACTGTTGCCTAAAAGAAAAATCATTTATGTGTTCTTGAGCCGAACTGCAGAATTTCAGTTGCTTTGTTTAGAGGCAGAAGTAGCTAGAAGAGTGTGCTGGAAGCGCTGCTTGCTGAGGACTGCTAATGAGAAGTTTGCAGAAGTTTCATGCTTTGTGTAAAAGCATAACTTGGATTGCTTAGTCCACTAAATATATACAGTCTGCATGGCACAGTCATCCCTGAATATGAGATGAAAACAAATGAAGAAAATCAATTGGCCGGTGTAATATTGCCAAAGAAATTATCTGGTTTATGCGGGTCTTGTAACGTTGCTTTGTTCATATGCTTTGCATGTTGAGGGGCAGAAAACAAGGCACTATTCTGTCTCTAAAACACTATGATTTGTCTCAGGATTCTCTCTAGAAGTTTGATATTGATTTTCAAAAGTGACTGAGATTTTTGGATGCCTTTTCTAGCATGAAATCCTGTGCTCTTGGAGGGAGGGTGTTCAGAGATTTGTGAAACTCAGGTGCTCCGACAAGCCCCTTTCAAATGGCAGGGAATAAATAGAAATTGCACCAAATGTGCATCAAATTAGTTTATTTTGTGGGGGATCCTTGGTTGAATATGGTCACAGATGGTGGCAGCCAGTCCTAGAAGGACTGCCACATGGGAACAGAGAACTACGAGGCACAGAAATAGTTTCACTGCAACTGATGCAAAGGGAAAAGCGAAGGAGGGGGGGGAGGAAAGGGAGAAGTGACTGAGATTTGGATGCTAGGGTTGCTGTAAGCAGAGCAAACCTGGACTCTTGATCCTGCTGTGGGGACCCAGGTGTGGGGCTTGAAGGCACTGTGGTGACCTTCAGAGCCTCTTCACTGGACTGCACATGCGGCCAGTTTAGGTAGATGTCAGCACTTGGCTGTTTGGCTTGAAAAAGCTAGAAATATCCCTGCTGAAGGAGATGATCCTCCCGTTCCCTAAGTGGGTGAGAGAAGGCAGGAGTAATGTGCTAACTTTATACCTTGCATTTGTCTGAGGTGTTTGGTGAGCGCTGCAAGGAATGCCCCGGCTTGAGTCCGCTTTAGCACCCACAATTACATAGGTGAAGTTGATTCACTGGAGTTGGTGGAATTTTATCTGGGTGAAAGCAATTTAATCTCTGTTTTTTAAAACATGGATAGGTGCTCCCTTCTTGGTTTCCTGTACCTTGAGATTGGTGACCAAATCAGTGGCCAAAACCTGGAAACTGATTTAACAAATACCCCTGTGACCTTGGGCCAAAAGCGCAGATGACATCTTTAGCATTACCCACAAAGGCTTCTTCAAAGCATTACTCAGTCCAATACATGATGAAATACTGCCCTTCCCAGGCTGAGGCATAACGTAATCATTCTTAGTCCTTGTACCTTCTGAGGAGATTGCAATGGAAAAGGAGTATTAAAGTCTTTATAAGTTAATTCTCTGGAGATTCTCCAGGGAAATGAAGAGGAGAGTGATTTCACTGTTTTGAATGAGGTACAGTATGATTTTTAACTTCTTGCAAATGCCCTCTAATAGCCCTTTTATATGGCGGTTTCAGTTGTATCCGTTAAGATATTGTCTGAACTCTCAGCATACCTCTAATATTTGCAGAAATTTCTTAATTGATAAATAGCAATATATATCCCATTAGCATTTAATACATTGAATATTAAAAGCAGAAGGTATTATCACATCCAGGGACTCATTTGGATTGGCCTGAAATACAGAAGCTGCTTAGTAAACATATAAAGATTAGATCATCTAACTGCACTGGAGGCTAAAATTGGTGTTTGCTACGTAAGTTTCCATGGAAAGCTCACCTAGTAAAATGTTTCTTCCTGAAAAAATATTGCTTTTGGTCAAAATTCACATTTTGTGGGCAGTTTTGTTATTGGAAATTCAATCATTCACAGCATGTTGTGTTTGTTCCTCTGTATTCTAGGCGATCTTTACTGTTCTTTAACTGGATGTTTAAGCCAGATAATTGGTTAGTTTTATTAGGATAAGAGAGGAACTTGAGAGAGACACTTCACCCTTCTTCGTAGGCAGCAAAACTCTTAATAGAATTATGCTATTTAATTAATTCTGCTTGGAAGATTGACACTTCATGCTCACTTGAAGCAATCTCTTTCCTTCTTCCTAGTCCTCACTGTTTGCCATGCTTGCCATTTCTGTCCCCCAGAGCAATAGCCTAAACCTTTATTTTTTTCAAAGCCCTTTTACATTATTCAGATAAAATAAGAGGCATAAGGACCAGATGCACAAAGAGGTTACCTTTTAGGAAGCCCATTTGTCCCAAATTTAAAAACTAAGAACACCAGACAGCCTCTGAAAGTAGCTCTTCCCCAACAGTGACAGATTTACCATGTGCGAAGAAATGGGCAGCAATTTATTTACCCTTTGAAAATATCAGCCCTTTCAAAGCCAAGCTGTTTATCTGTGTGCTGTGCAGTTTATACCCAAGTTGCATATCAGCGTGATATGTGGGAATGAAGTCCAAAGCACCTGGGAAAGTGTTTGGTAAGCACTTTGGATGCAAATATGTTTATCTATGGGTGGACTATATTTATGTTAAATGTTGCGGTAACTACAGTCCATGTACATGGAAGTTTCTTGATATATTTCTGCCACCACCTGAATGAAATGCAATGGCTTTCGTGTTTGGATTACCCATTGGCAGGAACACTGTCTGTTGCAGACCAATATCTAGTTCCAGATTTCCCAGCTGTATTTAGAGGTCACAAGAAATTTACTGGAAGAGCTGATTGTTTTTCTGAATGAGACTATCTCGATGGAAAAAGCAGCATGAAGGAGGAAGGACAAGTCTGTAAGGGAATGCTTTGATTTTTTGCAGCCTTATTGCTGCAGTGAAGGGTGGATGCAGAGCACTGGGCACCCAGGACATGGGTGATATTATGACTAAACTGTGTGGGGAATTTGGGGCATCTGCCTGTCATCACTTAGTGTGGACCCAATTTCTAACATTTTCGCAGACTGCAAGTGACTCTGCAGAGTTTTGTGAAAACCTTGAGCTAAATTGTCTTCCCTGTCCAAATCTTGGTTCTAGTTGGAAGAGCAGTGACAAACGTTAGGCTTACTCTGGTGCTATTCTCTGGGAACCCAGATGCCCAAGATGAGCTGTTCATTGTCTATGGTGAATGGTAAATTTAGCAAAAACAAGAAAAATGGGGAGCATTCTAGGCAGACCAGAACTGGTTGGGAGTTCATGTCAGGTTCTGCGAGTAGCTTCACTGAAATGAAAACAACAATTACATTTTTTAAATGAAAGCCATTTCTTTGGCACTTTCTAAACAAAAAAGTTTCTACTGCTGCTTCGCAGTATTTTTTGGAAGTAAAGCACTGTGTTCTTTTGATTCAAAATTGACCTAAGTTAAAATAAAAAAAGATTTTTTTAAAAAAAAAAAGAATTTCATGAAGATTAAACTTCTTGTTTCACGGTGAATTAAAATAAAAGAACACTGAACATTTTCCATATCGCTTCACTCTGACAAGGGTTTTTCTTTTTCTGCTTCAGCATAATTAGAAAATTCACTGTTAGTGCAGATCTTAAATCCAGATAATTCCTCCATAGCCACACTATTGGCCTAGGTGTTCTCAAAAGATATTTGAACAGCATGGGATGTGAGTGGCAAAACTTCATCCTGCTTCTTCATACCCCTTCTATTCCCTTCTCTGCCAGATCTGCAGTTCCAGGCCTCCTCCTGTACCATTTTTCCCTATTTGCAATATAAAATGAGGGCTCAGAAGCACAGGGGCTTTTTTTTTTTGTTATTATTTCAGGCCCTTTGTGCTTTTCTATGCAATTTGTGTACCATAATTTAGATGCTGTGAACTAGAAAATCCCATATTATACATTTCAAAATCCAATCACGCAAAATAGTTCCATCAATAGTTTGAATAAATGAAATAGTTCTAACTAACTTTTTAACTTTTCACTACCTTTGCATTTTTTTGTTAAAGAAAATGGAATAAAAATCTTTTATTTCTTTGCAATATTTTCATGTACTATCAATTATATTTTGAACCTTGTAAGCACTAATGTATATTAAAAAAAATCTACTTGACTTCAGTAAGGCTGCTTACATGTATAAGCAGCGAAGGGCCGGGGCCAAGATTATAATTATATATGTGTATAATGTTAGCCTTCATACTTTTATCCATTCCAATTTAAATTCTCCATTTTAGAAAATCTATGATCAAATTTTGGAGCCCAAACCAAGCTGATGTCGTCCCTTTTAATTTAGGACTCAGCCTTTTTATTCTCCTCCTGTGTTTTATTTTTATTAGTTGCTTTCTTTTTGTGCTGATCTGCAGCACATATTGTTAAAGCCACTTATTAAAGCCAGAATTTTACAGCATGGAGACTGGCCTAATAAGGGAAAAAAACCTAGCCCTTTATTGGTGAGGTAAGAGGAATCAGGCAGCGGATAATTTTTTTGCTGATTGAGAAGGATAAGGTGCGGTTTGGCAGGTATCGCATTGGTTTGGCATTTGCTGACATGGTTCCTCTTTTCTACAGTTCAAATCCTTTGCAGAGTAGACAGTCAGGGAGGGCCTTTTTCCCCGCTCGTTCCCTCCCCTCATCCTTTTCTTTCTCATAAGTGTTCAGCAGCGCTGTAAAATCTCACCACAATACACAAATTGCACATGCTATTGAGAATTTTTTTGCAGGTCTAACAGTGCCCTATTGTAGACACCTTTAAAGGAGCACCAGGCACATTGAAACACACTTTCTAAGTGAGCTGTTGGCAGCGAAAGCATTTAGATATCTGCAAAGCTGTCAGAAAAAACACCCTTTAGTCCAACGTATTACGGTTCATTTTCTCTCTTCCCAAACATCCATCGGTGAAGGAAAGAACAAACTGCAGTTTCCAATTGATGCTAGAATTATTTGGCTGCTTTTATTAGATTGCTTTGAGGGTTCAGATTCCAGAATTTGAGAAATGAGACATCCCAGTTCTGAATATGGCATTCGGTTCAGACCTGAAGTTTAAATAGAGTTCCTTGGGCTCTAAACTGAGTTACGATGAATGAAGTTTGAAATGAGGGTAGAAGGTGGTATCTAAATTCTTTCTTTCCACAGTTTCTGTTTGGGTAACTGAAATAGTGAGCCAAGTAAGTCTCTCTGTGTTGCGTTGGGAGACCAAAAGTAATAGGAAGAGTCTGCTTCCCTCTGATCTTAATGTTACTCTTTGATTGTAGGAGGAATAATGTTTAACTAGTGACTAAATGGACAGATTTTTTTTTCTGTCACTCAGTTATTTTCTTCTGGTTTATAAAAGTTTGATTTTATGCCTTGTGAAGCACTTTTCTTTTTCCCCCCCTCATTTTCCTCAGCAAAATAATTCTAGCATACATATCCTGTTATTGTTGAGGTTAGCTTACTGGAGGCAAAGGATGTGAAAGATAAACTTGGATGATAATAAAGCAGAAAAGAAAAATAAACAGCACCAGTAGTAGGGACTGGCTGAACCAGTTCCCATTGAACAAAGCGTACAGATGCACGGCTAGAGGTGGGCTATTCCCAACTTCTTGCTGTGCAACCACTTCCCCTCTGTGTCTGTGGATGGTAAATTGAATTACAGTCCCCCTCTAATTACAGCGGAAACTTCTTCCATGTGACCTACTCTGCTACTGTTCCCTTGTGTGCAACAGATGGAGGCAAGAGCTTCAAGTATCATGCTTGGCTGGTCATCTTGACAGCTCAGAGCTGATAGTTGATCCTGAGAAGTCATTAACTATGTTAGGATTTAGTACTTCATGGCACACGCATCACTCTTGCAGATGCTGCTTTTTTTCTTTTTTTTTCCTCATACCTATTCAGGTCCTGCCTCCTCAAAGTCAAAAATCCTTCTAGAAGGTCAGAAGTTTGGCTATCCTTGTTGTCTTTTTTTTTTTTTTTTAATTTCCATCCACCACTTTTTATATACCTTGACTAAGTAGCAATGAGAAGTATTCAGAATCTCATGAGAAAGTGACTGCAGCAGGATTTGGCATGCCAACCTGCAGAGTTTAACTCCATGTTTGCAGTTTTGACTCCAACTTCTGAATTATTTTCATATCTGTTTCAAGTAAAAGATCATCTCCTAACATGTCCTCTGTTCATTTCAAACAATTAGAGAAAGTAGCCCCTGCAGAAGCCGTCCTTGTGTGCTAGTTTTCCCTCCCCGGTACTCTAAGCAATGTGAAGTCCTGTCCTAGAGGTATGTCCCTGGGACCAATAGACTCATCACAGTAGGATGTTTGATCTTGGCTTCTGTTCAGCATGTCATAGCCAATCTTCCTGCAGATTTTTTAAACTGTAAGAATAGAATGCATGTTTCTGAAAAGGAGTTTCTTGGCATGCCACATTGCACCTGCAGTACTTTTGCTACTGGAGTTGCTTCTGCGTAATAACAAAAGTAGCTTTTACCATTACAAATGTTAACAACAAATGTTAACATCCTGGCACCATCCTTGTTGGTTGGGATGGGTGAACTTTGCAAGTACTGTAGGTTTAATCATCCCAAAGTGATGTGGGTGATCCCATTCTGAAATAGCCACGGTGGGAGCCTTTCTTCACTTTCACGTTGTCCCTGGCCTTCAGCTCCTGCTGATAACAATGGCTTCTACTACGTTCTCCCTTTTTTCCTTTGGTTCTTCTGAGTTCCTTGTGTTACTGCTACATGATATTTTGCAAAACCCACATGAAATGAGCTCCAACCATGCCATATTTTCTAGCATGATAATTTCTTCAAAAGTATTCTTATGATTTTTAATCTAATGTCAATAGCCTTGTGAGTGGTGAATATGAATAGCGAAATGACTGGTGTTGGTTTGGATGTGTAAAATGGTGCTGCGCATCTTGCTCTTAGCCATCTTCCTCCTTCTGGAAGAAGAGTGGACAGATGCAGCATATCAGCAGTTTCCTTTCTCAGGATCAGAAAAAGTCCAAAAGCCTAATTAGCAGAGGTCAAGTCTGCTTCCAAAGCTAACTAAACATTCACTTTTATTGGAAAGATTAAGGCAGAGAGCTATCTTCTGGGCTGCGCAGCTCCTCCACTACCTTTACTGCAAATCCTATAGGGAAAGCAGTTTTGAAATCCTTGGTAAACAGCAATGAATTTTTCCTCAAGGCTTGTCAAGCATGCTAAAAGGTTGTAGCTCTGCAGCATTGCTATCTTGGAATTCCCACTAGTCCTTATCTGCATGGCTGTGAAGCTTCTCACTGATAGTATGTGCATTAGCTATAATTTGCAGCCCATCCAGTTGAGGACAGAAATTCCTGTGTTGGGCATATCTGAGAGCTGCATTTGATCTTCTGTCATTTGGGGATAGCCATGGGGTAAATTCCTTCAAGCTCCTGGATTCTTCTCTTTTTTTTCAAACTCACTCAAACCCCGGTGGAGTTATCAAGTACGATACAAAGTTCTGCTTAGTGCCTATCATACAGGCCCATGTTTATAACTCCTGAACTACAAAGGTAAATGATCTGGATCTATGAAACAACATTTGTTTCTGTTAAATTTTATGTGTGCACTAATTGTTTCCTATGCTATTCTGCTTAGCATTTATGCCAGTGTGTTTTTTGTCCTCCCAAAAGATATATATATAGTTTTTTCAAAATTGCAGTAAGCAGACATTTTACAGAGTTTGTCTATTTAGTACCTACCTTTGTCCCTTTCAGCACTTCTTAGGAAGTGTAACATAAATTCAGTGAGAGTTTGAGTCCTGGAAAGGCTTAGTGTGGTAAGGCTTAGGTAATAGGAAAGTTCAGGCTTGGGAGAATTTAAGGCAGGGCTCACTAGTGTGGAGGAGGAAGACGGAGACGCTCATTAAAATGCAATAAGGTGAAGAGTGACAGGGTCTACTTGGAACATGCAAAGAAATTGGGGAAGGAACTGGAAAAGCTGCTAGAGAGGCAAAATAGAGGAGAAAAACATTTGAGAGTTCTCTGTGTAACATGGGAAAGTAGGTAATAGGGCCTTCTCTGAAGCTTCCTGAATCTGTTGTAGTTTTGTGGGGTTATTTAGAGCAAAGTTTGGGTGAAGGTGCATTAAATGTGTTTGTATGCACTCATAGCTATGCACCAGCACTGACATATGACTGTATCATACTCATGTTAAGCCATCAGAAGAACCCAGAAGTACATCCAAGAACACCTCACTAGCAGAAAATTGCCTGTGTTGGTGAGCATGGCGATAAGACTTAACTCATTAGAGCTATTGGTCTTGTAATACTTTACTGCTGTAGGCACTGCCCCTCATGCTGGCCCCTGAATCCCCCAAATGCCTTTTTTTTTTTTCCTTCACTGAACATTCCTGTGTGTTATTAGTCAGATGAGAACTGAAGCACAGGGGAGTATAAGCATTTCATGCAGGAACTTGTAGCAGAGATGGGGGCCAAAAGAAGCCTTCTAAATCCCATATTAAGCATCTTAATTGCCAGTATGAGTTAAAAGCAGGCTTAACTAATTTTTTTAGTTTGGGGGAATTGTTGATCCCCAGACCCTTTTTATACCTCAGATGCTACTAAAATTGATCCATCTTCTTGATGTTCAGAAAGATGATTGCAGTATTCTTTCCTTATTCAATAATCCTAGTCAAATGTGCTGTGGTAATACGTTAGACCACACACTTTGTAAGCAGGAATTCAAATTCTCTAATGTTTGTTCTATTTGTTTATCGTTTCAAATATTCTATTTACACTACTGCATTCTTGCTTCTCCAATTTTTTTTTTTTTTTAACAAAAATATATTAAAAAGGTTTTTCCACCCAGTACCCACTTTTTGGCTGTATCTTTCAAGATACATGTTTTAAATTCCGCGAGAGCTTTCATTATGGGATAAATTGAATTGTCTCTCAGTTGCACTGGG
>JAVCKT010005088.1:21294-33837 GCA_032273925.1 Rhynchotus rufescens
ATGGGTAGTTACTGTGGCTTGCCAGAAGGAGCGTACTAGGTCAAACCACAACATGCTTCCCTGGACCTTACATTTGTACATTCTTACCTTACTGTAAGCTCTTTTCTCTGTGCCATTACTATGCACATCTTACTAAGGATCCATCTATTGTGTAAATACTGTTCGGGAGTCCTAATTGCTTCCTAAAATACTCATCTGTCTTGCAGTGCAAGTGAGACAGGAAATGCTTCATCTTTGACTCGTGAGATAGCTCCTCAAGAGTCGAGGTGGGAGTGCTTGGCTGATGTTCAGGTCAGTCCCATCTATGCTGTAGCAGTGAGGAGGGTTGAGAGACCAGTGTGCACAAGAGCCTTACGATGTGATGTTTTTCTGGAGTTTCTGTATGACTAAAATCTCTATGGCATGGGCTGATGTTTTCTCACTGATTCACCCTTTGGGAATCCTGCCTTACCAAGCTGGCTCTTTGCACCTGTTGAAGCATGAGAAGAAGAAAGGTTTGGCAGCATGATACCTCCTCATTTCCCAATGGAAGGGTGAGGACTCTGAACCCCATTTTCCATACTTCCAGGCACTTAAGTGTATCTCAGTTCACAACCCAGTGCTTCAAAGAGGTGCCAGGCTGTGTTGAGGCATGCTGACCCAAGTGCCGCCTGAAGCGCTTTCGCAGTGACATGGCCGCAATATCCCTCAAGGTAAACTAGCTTTTCAACCTTTCTTCCCTATTTCCCAGAACACACAACTCTCCTTTAAAATGTAAACTAATGATTTGGAAGTACCTAGCAACAGAAGAAATTAAACAGAGGAGAGGCAGGCTATCACTTGCTTGGGTAGAGCTAGGGAAGCTCAGGAGAGGATGTATGTCTCTTTGTTGAGTATGCCAGCAAAAAGCATCTCAGGATAATCAATTCTGCCAGTGGCTTTCACACACTTTCAGGCTCAGTAATGGGAGTCAGAGCTGTGCAGCTGCTTGAGACGGGCCTGGGGAGGAGGCAGCGTACCTGAAACAACACCTTTTGGAAGCTGCTGCAAATGCTTCTGGTAGCTTCCACGGGTCTTGGACCAGGCCTGAAGTAGTGCAGCCAAAGTGAGAATCTTATCTGCCGTGTGGTTTAGGCTAAAATGGATGCATTCATCTATGACTTGATATTTTAATTTCATAAACTAATGTTATAATAGAAACACCCACCATGCAGAATTCAGAAGGGGTTATGAGGATAATTAACAGTAAAGCACTTTGAGATCTTTTGGTGGAAACAAGTTAGTGAGTGCCAAATATTAATATGAAAAGGGGGGAAATAACCATCCCTCTGAGTTCACTGTTGGAACATAATGCATTATACCAGAAGCCTTGGCTTAAACATCTTTGTGTCTCTGTGTGTGTGTTTAACAATGAATTTACATTCCTTTAAAATAGTCAGCTGTGGGTCTGGTCTAGGTTAGTGCCTCTGGGCCTCTCTCTCAGTCCAGGTGCTGAAGAAGGAAGAGGAGGGTGAACACAGTTTGCCTCTCCCAGAGGCTGCAGGAGCTGCAACAAGAGCAGGGACTGAAAGCTCGGGGCAGAGGATCTTTATCTGATGAGCATGAAGCCCTGAGAAGGTTAGGGAGAGGCTGACCAGTTGCGGGAAGTGTGGCTATCTGATAGTGGAAGAGATGCCAAATAACCAGGAGATCAATAACTAGTGATGAATGCACAGCTGGTAAATACCACCCAGCTCCCCCTACTTATGAAGAGTTCATCTGTATGGGGAAATGTATTGTGAGAACGGTTTCAATGTGAACTGTTCTGCTATAGCTATTATGGCTATAGCTCCCCGTGTGCAATTGCTGTTCCAGAATGAAAAGAAAAAGTGCACCATAATTGCTGCGATTTGGAAATATGCTGCTGTACATTGTAGAAGAAGTCTCATATTCTTGCTCAGAATCTCTGTGAAGCAGTTTCCAGTGTGAATGGATTACAGTGTCACATATTGTAATTTCAGAGTTGTTTTTCGGTGACTTCCCTTACTCTTTCACTTTGTGTTAGCTGCTTGGTAGTTACCAGTATCTCCTCCTAGAATAAGGATTGCAGTGGAGCAATGTAAGAGAAAACTAATTAAAATGCTAAAGTCCAAATATTTTGTTCTGTTTATGCAGATGTAGTTGAAATGCAATGGCTGCATTTCAAATTTCCAGCTGTTCAAATTGTACAGTGTTGGTATATGGTATCTGCAAGTCATTTTAATGTTAGTCAGCTGTTCAGAATGACATACGTGATGTGTGGAAGGAGGTTTTACCTTCTGTGAAGGTGAAAGATGCATCAGGATTAGCTTTCAGAGAGATGTATGGAATGAATCTGCCCCTAATCCTGTTAGCAAATGGCAGGATCTGCGCTTGTAATTCCTCTGCTATCTTACTGAGAATGTCTCCTAATCACCTTGGCTGTTGACAGTGGGTTTCTTAAACACCTGAGGAAGAGACAGATGCTTGCCCATGTTAACAGTCACGAATTGCCCTTGAAACCATATCCCCACCTGCACAGTATCCCTGCTTTGTATGTATGGAAAATCAGTACAAGAAAACTTTCAGACATCTGATTTTCATTATTTTTTTTTTCCATTCACCATATGTTGTAGCACTGAGCATATTTGTAATGTCATATCCCCCCTAAAGTGGTTTATTTCAGTTAGTGTAAGACTTCACAGTCCATTCTGTTTCAGTGAATGTTCTCTTCTTACATTTCAATAGCTTTCCTGTTTGCACTGTTTATTTCAATATTTAGTCTGCTATGGCATGTTAAGGCTGTGTCCTCCTCTTGCATACTTTGTGTCAGGAAGAATGGATGCAAAAAAGATTATTCTATGATTATCTCAATGACTGTCGGGTAAAATTATTTTTCCAGGCTCCTTGTGTGCAAATAAATACATACCTTGTATTTTGTACAGCACAAGACTTTACAGTATTTCTGAAGGCTACAGCAGACTTTGTCAGAGACCTGTCTGGCTATGAAGAACAGTAATATAGTTACAATCTGAAATCCTCTGGGAAATATAGAGGAGTTCAGACACTTTGCAGAGCCCAAGCTCATGCTAACACCCACACTTTTGATGAATCTAGCAATAAAAGTAAAGAGCTCTGACCATTTGAAGTCATTTCAGGTGAAATCTCAGGAAAGGCTGAAGGAGTTACTGACCAATGTATAGTCCAGGTAATGATGGTCCCTGCAGTCTCTCATCTGTCAGTCAAGATGGAATTTGGTTTTCCAGACTGTGGTACTATGGAGGCTGGAGAGCCATGTGAAACTGCTCTTGTACTGAATATCCTCCATTATCTCCACTTTCACCTTCCTCCTCCCTGCCCCACTGCTTCTCTGCCCCACTTTGTTCAAATCCATATCCAGTTTCAGTATCAGTCTTCGATCAGAGACCAATGTTACAGTTACGGAGTCAGATCCACAACATGCATTCTGTTCTACCCTAGATGTGGCTGTGTTTTAGTGAAGAATGAAATAATTTGAGATAGGGCTACTGCTTTTGGCAAGTGGTGTCCTTAATGCCAGTCAAGGTGATGTCATATCGTTGTACATGTCGTTCTCCTCAGGATTCAGTTGCTGTAGTCTTCTGGCCTCTAATTCCTCATTTTTTCTCTGCAACACCTAATAGGTAAGTGAAGTAAAAACTTGAAGGCAAAAAAGGGATTCTCCACATTTAAAAGATCTGTCGTCTTAGAAAACTGACGCCATGTTTCATCTCAAACTTCCCATCTTGTTTCATCAGCATGGATGGTGCATAGATACATGAGGGAAGTTGATTGTGAGTATGTAGAGACTTGCAATGAATGGGTTAGAGTGTGCACGAAGGAGATTGGTTTGCATGCTGATGAATCCAGTGGTTTTCTGAGTTAAGGAATTTTAGTGATTGCCCTTACTCAACAGAGCAAATACAAGTTGAAACTAAAGAAGATTTATGTGTGAGAGACTTATAGTCATTATCTTGCATGCCCCTTTAAAATATGAATCACTTAAAATGTAGTAGTCCTATTAATTTTTATGGAGGGAATAAAATGCAAGTATTGATTTGTTAAGAGGCTCTCTATTTCCTAGTGTGTTGCCATAAACAAGTCTTCAAAGTAGGAAATCAGGGTGAAAAGTGAAGGAGCAGATGAAATTGAAAGGCCAAAGACTGGATTTCTGGGTCAGAAACACATGTATAGAATATAAACACACAGTTTCTGCTTTCCTGAAGCTATGGTTTCTTTCCTGTTTGCTGATTTGGGAGGATGCAGCATGCTGCTCTGGTATTTAAAAATAACACCAGAAATAGTCTTAAAAAAAAAAAAAGTAAGGTTTTTTTCTTCAGAAAACAGTATCTGCTACAGATGCAGGGCTAATTTTCACACCGAGCAGGGAGGGGTGGAAACAAATTAGCTAACTCCTCTTTGACTCCTTCCATCAGACCTTCTGACTCAGAGGGGAGCCTTGCTGAAATCTCCCTGTGTGTTATTGCCCCTGTAGCCTCCATGAGGTGGTAGCAAGGTGTACTCTCAGCCCCATGTTTTGTGCCTGCTTGGCTGGCGGGCTGCTTGCAAGAGCAGGGCTTGCCTGCAAGACCTGCTTTATGTCATTGCTGCCCTCAGAATCAAATGAAAAAACAAATGCTGACTTTATGATTGCATCCTAATCCCAATTGTAGGAAACCTCAAGGCACAATTACAGTTCACAGAAGCACAGAATGGTTAAGCTTAGGAGACCTCTAGAGATCATCTAGCACACTCCCCACCCCACTCAAGCAGGGACACCTAGAGCACGTGGCACACGGTGGCATCCAGGCGGATCTGGAAGACCTGCAGAGACTCCACAGCCTCCCTGGGCAGCCTGTGCCAGCGCTCTGTCACCCTCACAGGGAAGAAGTTCTTCCTCACCTGGAGATGGAACTTCCTGTGTTTCAACTTCTACCCATTGCCCCTTGTCCTGTCACTGGCCACCAGCGAGAAGAGTTTGGCCCCTTCCTCCCTACATTCTCCCTTCAGGTACTTATTGATCAGATCTTCTCTCAGTCTTCTCTAGGCTCTACAGGCCCAGCTCACTCAGTCTTTCCTCAGAAGACAGAGGCTCCAGCCCCTTAATGATCTTTGTTGCCCTCCGCTGGACCCTCTCTAGAAGCTCCATGTCCCTCTTATACTGGGGAGACCAAAACTGCACACAATACTCCAGGTGCAGCCTCACCAGAACTGAGTAGAGGGGCAAGATCCCCTCCCTCGACCTGCCAGCCACACTCCTCTTGGATCCCATTGGATCTCATTGGCCTTCTTGGCCACGAGGACACTACTGGCTCATGGTTAACTTGGTGTCAACCAGGTCTCCCAGGTCCCTCTCCACAGAGCTGCTCTCCAGCAGGTCAACCCCTGATCTGTACTAGTTATTCATCCCCAGGTGGAGGACCCTGCACTTTTCCTTGTTGAGATCCTTGTTGTTCCTCTCTGTCCAACTCTCCAGCCTGTTCAGGTCCCTCTGAATGGCAGCACAGTCCTCCGGAGTGTCGGCCAGTCCACTCAGCTTGGTATCCTTCACAAGCTTGCTCAGGATGCACTCCGTGTCCTCGTCCAAGTCACTGATGAACAGGTTGAACAGCACTGGGCCCAGTACTGACCCCTGGGGGATACCGCACCTCTGGCTACAGTCCTCAATTTAGACTCGGCCCCATTTATTGCCACCCTCTGAGCTCTGTCATCCAGCCAGTTCTAAATCCACCTCATTCTCCCCTCATCTAACTCACACTTCCAGATCTTCTCCATGAGGATGTTATGGGAGACTGTGTCGAAAGCCTTGCAGAAGTCAAGATAGACAACACCCATGTTTCCCATTGTCCATCTAGTCAGTCATCACATTGTAGAAGGCTATCAGGTTTGTCAAGCATGAGTTCCTCTTGGTGAAGGGGACTGATGACTTCTCCTGATCTCCTCCTTTTCCTTGACATGCCTGGAGATGCTCTCTAGGATGAGCTATTCCATCACCTTTCCAGGGATGGAGGTGAGGCTGACCGGCCTGTAGTTTTCCAGTTCCTCCCGCTTGCCCTTTTTGAAGACTGGAATGACGTTGGCTCTCTTCTAGTCTTCTGACACCTCCCCCACTCTCCACGACCTCTCAAAGATGATGGAGAGCAGCTGAACAATAACCCCCACCAGTTGCCTCAGCAGTCTTGGGAGCATCCCATCCAGGCCCATAGATTTACGGGTGTCCAGTTTACCTAAATAATCCCTAACTCAATCCTTCTCAACCAGAGGAAAGTCTTCCTCTCTCTGTTCAACAAATATGCTCAATCTCTCATTTTTCCTCCTTTTTGTTCTTTCATTTTGAAATGGGTAACTTTCAAAATGCCTCCTCTAAGTATGGAACATAGCAGAACCCCATTCAGTTCAGTCTGCGAGTTTGATAGAATTGCATTTTTTGTGAGGTGAAACTGCAGGAGATAGGGTTTCATTCAGCAATAACAGTATTGCAATGTAGAGGTAGGTGGTGACATCAGAAGGCTTGCACCACTATAGATAAAGGAAACTGAACAGCAGTAATTTGGAGTTCTCTTGAAATGCTTATAACTGTTGTGCTTTAATGAAAGATAGAGCTCCACTTTCTCATGATAGCAGCACAGTTCCCACTGTAGCATGAAAAACTATCCTGCATATGATGCGAGTTCTTTTTTTTTTTAATACACAGATGAAATGTTTCTCAGCTCATAATTTATACACACACACACATGCAAACACACTTTTCTGAGTTATAAATACTAGTGTCCTTTATCATTTTTTAAATAAGTTGGTTCAGGTGGAGTTTTGTCTGCAATGAATTTAAAAAAAGAAAAAAAGTTGGAGCTGGGTTTTAATTTTATATAGGTTTTGTAAGCTAGCAATTTGGGGTAAAAAGAAGTGCCTTGAAAGCCTTATTGAATATATGGGCCTGAAACCACAAGAAAGAGAATTTATGATTTGGCTTTGTAGCAATTGTATGTACTGGGACAAATACTGTAAGTCCTTGCTTATGCCTCAGCTAGGCAAAATGCATATTATTTTCAACAGTCATAGGCCTGAAATATTATTGGGTAAGGATGTGGCATAAATGATTTCGGATTTTATTTGCAATAAAGCACTAGAAACTGGAGGTGGTAGCAGCAAGTAGAAAGCAATTTGCTGCAGAATCAAGAAATACCACATGAACCACAGTGGTATGTTGGCTTTTGCTCCCACTTGCTTTAAGTTTGAAAGAAGTAAACTTGTTTTGTACACTACTTTGTGCATTTGTCATCTGCCAGAGAAATAGTGAAGCCTTGAGGCTTCACTAAGCCTCAAGGAAAGTAGAAAAAAAAAAAAAAGGAATAGTTATCAGCTAGAAGGTACTTGTCCATTTACTAGTTTCTGCCCAGATAATTTTTTTTTTCTTTCATATGGCATACATAATTGAGTTAAATATACCACCTTGCTGCCTGACTGGTGAATGTCAAATCTATTGTGGGTGAAGTAAAACTGCAAGGCATTACAGACTCCACATATTGAGAGAATTACATGCTTTTCCCTGGGACTTTTCCAACAATCCACTTTTATCTAAATATAATGTATGTTGGAGGCAAATTTGACATTGTTTCAGTAGCTGAAGGTTTTTACCCTTCATGTTAGCGGCCCTGCCTGCGATTTATGCTGAGGTACTCTGAGGTATTGCAGAGGCAATTTAGCAGAGTTATTTGAATGTGGTTACAGAATCTGCTTGCATTTCATATTATGAAACAGATCATCAGTTTTCAGCCATGAAGAAAAAAAAATAGGCGCGTGCATGAGTCATTCTGCCTTTGTACAGAGTGATGCAGTGATATTATGTCCTGGCTGCAACTACAAGGCTTAGGTTTTAGGGTTTGAATCTAAAATGAAAACAACAAGGTTGCCATGAGCAGGAGGCTGCAGACAAGGCATCGGAAAGCCTGTGCTACTGAACTGAAAAGACCCTACTCTTTTTGAGGCCAGGATCTCCCCTAAAGGCACAAGTGCAGTCTTCTGCAAGGACGTAAAATCCTTAGCTACTTTTGGCACGAATTACTTGGTAATCACCAAGTATCATTAATTAACGTGGAGCCATTTTCCTTCGCACTTATTAGCTTTTGCATGTCACTTTTTATGCTTCTCTGTCCTGTGCACACTGCTCACAACTTTAGATCCCTGTGGTTGAAGAGAGGACACCTATTGCTTCCCTACATGTGAACCAAGTTTCAACTGTCAAAAACGTCAAAGAAAGTAAAACACAAAAGGGGCATATATGCAAGTTGGACCTCATAGAAGACCTTTTCTTTTGCCTACTTAGTTCTTCTATCATGCAAAAAGAAATGACTGTCATATTTTCAGGGCCAGATCCTTAACTAATATGTCATCTGTGTATTTTGTCAGATAAAGCAATATTTTAGTTATGCAGCTGTTAAAATACGTATTATTTAATGTTTTCAGTATTTTTAGATCAAGGCGAAGTACATTTCTAAAGGTTCAGTAGGAAACTAAGAATGAAGAAGTGACAAAACGAATGTTTTCTGTTAACCTTTTGAATAAGTTATTTCTCATTAAAAAAAATCAGTCTTTGGAGCTATAGAAAATGAGTAAAATTATGAGAAATCCACAGCATAAGATTATAATAATGTGTTATATATTATATATTAATTATATATATTATGATTATGAGTAATTATAATTCTAATGATAAAATGCATTGAAATGCATTATCGTATTTTCACGGACAACTATGTGAATACATTCTGTGGATAATTCTACCACTGAGAATATATATTTTATGTAATTCCAGAGAATATATTATTAAGAAGATTGGAAAAAAAAAAGATAAAAGAAAAGATGGCTATTCTATCATATTGAATATATGATGGAATCATCCTCACTGTGAAAAACATGCTTCACTTCCAGTTTTAATTTGTCTGAGTTTAATTTCCAACCATAAATTAATTGGATCCGTTTGTCCTACATTCATTAATTATGTAAAAAAGAGTGCATGTCAAATTGAGAAGTATGTGAAAAATATGAGTGTTAATAAAAACATTCATGCACAACATTGGATTGAGAACTCTGATGGCATGTCTGCTTGTCTCCAGCATCATTTGATGTTTTTGCTAACTGCATCTTTTTGAAACATAAACATTTTGGACTAAAATTCTGCTTTTTCTCTCATAAAAATGATTCTATTTGAGCAGACCTGAGCAGAATTCTGGCAACTCTCACTGTATGATGAAGGAATGATTAGAGGAATTAGTTTTCCCCACAACTGACCTCCCGCACCATTCACCATGTTTTTAGATATGATTTGAGTGAAATACAGCTGACATTTGACACACACAGCATGAAAGGGATATAATCTTCAGAAGTGTGCATATTTGTTATGTTTTGGAGGTGAAAACCCATCACTTGTTTGCATTAGCATTTTGAGGTGTGTGTGCCTGTCATAACAAAAATGGCATGAACAATGAAAAGATTAAAAACATATGTAATCATAAATAAAATCTGACCAAATATCAACAGTGACACAAAGAGCTTTCCCCAGCGCATGTTATAACCAAGTCCGTGCTCACCCCACCCATCCCGTCAGGAAGAGCCTGCGTAAATAGATAGGCTTTCTAAGAGCACACAAGGCTAACAAGTCCAGCCTCTATAGATGAAGTCTGCTGGTGACATTTCTCATCAGGAATATTTTTTTGATATCCTCCCTCTGCCATGAGTTTGGAGATGTGCAGGTCGACAGATGTGATTTCAGCTCTTGTGGTGCTAGGTATTGAAGGCTGAAGATCTTAGAAAGAGCTTATATTGTTAGCCAGTAGAGACACAGTAGTTTGATAACAGGATGAGTGATCTCATTTCTTGGACTGAACCACAGAGAAAATCAATCTGTAATGCATGTAGCGTGCAGACCCTACAGGCTTCCTGCTAGCAAAGGTGTGCTGAAAAGTGCTTGCTTCATAGGTGCTATCTAACTGAAATGTATCTTGTGAGGCAGTTTTAGGTATGTTTTGTTGCATGCTGGGCTACGTGGTAGTTGATCTTTTTATTTACATTGTGAAAAATGAAAAAGAATTGGGATACAGCAGATTTAGTTTAGAAGCGATGTTAGACAGGTAGTTCTGCAGTTTATTAGATTTCTCTTTAATCAGAACAGAGACCACGTTTTCCCATATATTTATAAATACCTACTATAGCAGGCCTCTGAATTTGATCAGTAATATCAGTAATAGTAATATAATGATACTAAGCAAGAAACCATAAAACCGAAGTGCCTTAGATAATGTCTGAGCTGACTGGTGGTTTCAAGTGGAAACCAATTGAAACTGAATTGTATGAAATAG
Organism: Rhynchotus rufescens; assembly: GCA_032273925.1. NCBI lineage: Eukaryota > Metazoa > Chordata > Aves > Tinamiformes > Tinamidae > Rhynchotus > Rhynchotus rufescens. The sequence continues at coordinate 31,644 of JAVCKT010005088.1, forward strand.
TTTCAGTCCCATCATTCTAGCTATTACCAAGTGTCTTGATGGGCTATAACTTCATCCAAATTTAATGCTCAATGTGAAATTTGTGGGGCGCAGAACCTCTCAGAACAAGTTCTGTGATAGATAGCCCTGCTGCTTGTGGTCACAGTCCAACAGAGTTACCTATAGCCCTAGTCTACAGAGTTTGCACATTCAACCTGAGGGTAAAGTTTTGATCTTATTGAAATAATCAGAAGATTTGTTGTTGACTTCAACAGATTTCGCTCCTGGAGATGTAAAATTATCCTGTCCACTCAATTGGCTGGAATATCTGTTGCAACTTGCTTTTCCTACCTACCACGTTGGGAAGGATCCTGCTGTAGTGCTCTCCTGTATTTAAATTGCGCTGTATGTAGAATATGGTAGACATTGGTACTAATACTTTATCTGAAGGACTTAGTACACACACAGGTTGCAGTCTCTTTCCCATGTCAGAAACAGGAAGGGGATGATAGGAGAAGCAGCTAACAATACGCTTTTTTTCTTTTTTTGCAGGTTAGATCAAGAGCATGTTATCTTTGGTAGCAAGGTAGAGGATAGTTTTCAAGTCATCTTTTCATCTGAATGGTTAATAGGAGGTATCACGTATCAGAAGGCTTGGCATACTTTGACATCATGCTGTTCTCTCATTGCTTGGGATAGCTGGAACAGCTAACTGTAGTGAGACACTTGCCTGCAAAGACTTTGAACAGTTATGCAGAAAAAGACAAAAGTAAGGTTGGCTTAATTTAGTTGCAGGGTATGTACTGTATGCTGAGCAGCAAGGCTTTTCTCCAAGGATGGAGAAATACCAAGGGTGGCCAGCATGGATCATTAGATTTGCATCTGTCTTGCAAAGAAAGCCTCATACTTTATTATTTGGCCTCATACTTTATTATTTGTTTCTTATTTTCCTAGGTATAATGAATGTTTAAAGACATAGGCGACTATCAGAAGTGCTCTAAAGAACTCCCAAATTCATTTTACTTGTGACATATAGCTAGGGAGAGCTATAACAGTAGGAAAGCATGTGAGTCAGGGTGAGTCTTCTTGCAATACAAAATGGATGAGTGGAGGGGCTGTGAACTCCTACTGTTTGTCTTATTGTTTGTTAATGTCTTGTTAATTGTTAATTGTTTGTTAATGTCTTGTTATTGTCAGTTAATGTCTGAGGACCACTCCGATCTGTTCCAGATCAACTTGCCTTTCTGAGTCAAGTAAAGCAGCCTTTAGAAATACAATCTGAAAGGTGGTTTAAGGTAATTTTAGAGAAAGTGTGATGCAGAAATATGAAACTGATATTAGTTAGTGATATCTGTATTTCCATCAGATACTATAGATCTGTCACGTGCCTTGATGTTGAACAAAATTGAATACATAAGATGAGCATTATGAATAGTGCCCGTTATCTTGATGTGCTTGCTTACTGTAAGAAACCATTATCATGTGCAACGAGACAATGGATGTGTTTGAAAGGACTTTGCGAAAGACTGTCAGCTTTCTTATCAGAGGATTTGTGTGATAAGTGTCCAAAGACAGGAAATATATATTGGCTTTATTTGGTTTATTTATTTATTTGCTTTGTCCCCTCTTTTAGTTTTCTGAGCAGCTGGTAGTTTTAAAAGATTTTAAGAAATGGTTATCCCCAGTGCTGTCTAGGAATGTTCTGTGTGTATGCAGACAGAAGGATAAACGACTTCATCCTCCTCTGGTCTCACCACAGACAACCCCTGAGCCATAGGCAATGGGAATTGACTCACTCATGGCTATTATCCAGCTGCTGCAGGCTAAAAGCAAAGGTCCTGTGCCCTCACATTTCAAGTTCAGAAATAAAAAGATCACAGGCTTCTTGTAACCAGAATGTCTTACTAGTGACTGGGATTTCTATGATCAGTTTGCCAGTGCATTTTTATTTCAGAGTCTCTTTCTTTCCTGTAGATTAGAGACCAGTTTATTATTGTATTCATATTCTTTCTGTTCTTTGTATTCCTGTTCCTCTGTTTAAATTATTTACAAATGGTAGAAAGTATTTTTCCTTGACTTTCCTGGTTCACAGAATCACAGAATCACAGAATCTTTAAGGTTGGAAGGGACCTCTAGATATCATCTAGTCCAACCTTCCCGCTCAAGCAGGCACACCTGCAGCATGTGGCACAGGGTGGCATCCAGGCGGGTTTTG
>JAVCKT010005091.1:0-14652 GCA_032273925.1 Rhynchotus rufescens
CTGTAATTCCTTACATTACTGGAGTTATGCCATCCTTGTCATATAGTACAGCAAACCAGAGTAGTTATTGCATAGAAACAATTGATATCTCTGGAAGTGAGTGACTTTCTTTACTACAGTAATTTTTCAGAAACAAAAGCTGCAAAAGTATTGTCCACGCGTTCAGCTTACCTTGTTTAAAACTGCTGTTCCACAACTAAAATAAAAAAGAATTTATGTTACTAAGATGATGTAGTACAGAGTTCCGAATCAGTCCTTAACTGATTATCAGCCTCAACCAGTCATACAAAGGAGACTGTGAATATTTCTAAAGCTAAAGTTTTGGCTAACAGGAAATATATATGACCTTGTCATTGATTGTCAGTGGTTTACAGGTGCCTATGAATCCACAGTCCAGTAAAGGAGGAGAGAACAGACTTACTCTGTCTGTTGGCTTGAGTCCTTCACTTTTGTACTTAAATTTGTAAGTGTTTGAGTTCCTGTGAAAATAAAAGGATATAGGACTGATTCCCTCAGAAATACTTTTCTATACACATCTATACACATCTATAGTATCTCAGAAATGGTGTAGTTGCTGAGTTGGAGAACAGTTGTTTAAACAGCATCTAGTAAGACAACTGCGTAGGGACAAGTAGTAAGGAAGAATCACGTGCTCAGATGAAAAATGTAAATTAAATAATCCTATGGATTAAAATCAGCCCACAAGCCTATCACATAATTTAGAGTATTTGCAAGAAAACTGTAGCACAAAACATCAGTTTAGGAGCCTTATTTTCACAATATTTTGTCCAACAGCAGGATCTTCTGAGCTGTGGGCTAGACTGGTTTGTGTGTCTGCAGGAAAAAAATATTCTTAAAACCTGCAGTCTGAAGGGGGGAGAAATTCTGACTAGGATGCTAAAAGCGGCGATAGGTGCTGCTAGCCAAGAGGAGGCATTAGGGGAAAAGCTAGCCTAGATCTTGAAAGCCTAGTCTTCTGGTGGTGCATAATGTGGTCCCATGCTGACACATGGGAACTCCTGCCCCTAAACAAGGAACGAGGCACTGACACTTGCACTTGGAAGAGAAGCACCGTGGTTCTGATTTTGTTTTGAAAGACAAGTGCTTGTTAAGCAGCCCATTCCTCGTGTACCTTGAGTGTCTGTGCGGGTGCCTTTGCCGGACGTATGTCCTGTTGGAACAGCACAGGAATGAAGGCTGCTGGGCCTGGGGTGCAGACGGAGCCCAGGCTGGCTGTGTGCATCCAGAAATGCACCGTGGCTCCACGTGGGCTGAAACAACAGGGCAGCTTATGTACATAAAGTAGACAGGGAGCAGTTAACTGCTCTTAGAGCCAGCTGTTACCTGCAGTGGAGCTGGGGACCTGGGATCCACCTGGGATGCCAGGTCCTGGGAGACATGCGTTGCATTCCCTTGTCCTAGGGGAGCTGGTGTTTCAGGGAGAGGTTTCCGTGGCTTGTTCGTTTCCTCAGTTACGAGGTTTCTTCTTCTCAGGAATTCTCTCTGGCGTGGACTCTGGGCCTGCTGCTCTGCTTCCTTGCCATTATGTTTTCCGATGCGCCTGCATGTGGTCACGTTGTTTCGCCTCCACAAGTTCTCTCGCGTCTCATGCCGCCGCTCGCACTTCTCGTCGTAGCTCTCACTTGAACGCCCGCGCCGCTGTGGTGTCTTTTCAGGTTGACTAATCATGTCAGCAGCACTGCGTGAACTTGCTAGTCTGTAGCCACCTCCTCTCCTGTCCCCTTTGGCTTGCTCCTTGGTTTGGCTTGGCTCCTTGGAGGAAACCAATTAGGAAGACACAATTCAAGTGAAAATAATAATTTCTGAAATTAAATGTTAGATTTGTAGATGGATGCTACTTTCTGGTTCTTTTCCAGTGGATAAAGGCAACTTTTCTTGTAGAAACCTCTTGTCTGTGAACTCCTAATTATCAACCATATAAAATACATGCCATGTGGTTTTATTCCTCAGTCATGTGGATGCTAAACCTGGGGAATGCCTGGAACAGAACTGTGAGAACACTTAACCTCATGAAGCAGCCTTCATATCTTTGACAGAAGTGGATTTTGTCTTTGGATTGGGCCACTAAAGGTGTAGTAGTAAAAATAAGACTTATCAACTGTTAGTAACAATTCTGAAACATGTCCCTGCTCTCTTGGTGTCCTGCAGCTTGCTGCTCCCGAGGCATGGCAGGCTGAAAGGTGCTTGGCTTCCAAGCGGTGGCTCCCCCGGCTGCCTCTCGCTCTTCTGTGCTCCTACTCACTTTGTCTACCTGCTTTGGTATCTGCCATCAGAGAGGCTGAGAAGCATTCTAGTGCGTTTCTTGTTTGATTTAGTAAATCTCATTAATGTTGGATAAAGTATGGCAAAAAGGAATTTTGGTCTCAGAAAATCCAGGGTAAATTTTGTTCATTAAGAAACAATTTAATTGTCTCCTCTTAAGCAATTAAGCATTTGAGTCTAATGAAAAGACTTTTTCAATGTATATTTAAAACCATCTTGGTAATTTTTTTTTTTTTTGTTTTATTCTTAGGTTATGTCTCATCTAGCATGTTAGTAAGGTCATCTTTTTATATGGGGCTTCCTTTCAAAATGAGAAAATACTTTTTAAGATGATCAGAATAGTTGTTACCTCTAAACCCAGGAAATGCATGTGAACTGACGACCAGTGTAATGCTTCAGGTGCTCACCAGCCATTCTGGGAAATGGAGTTTCAGAGACATTGCTGAAATTAACCACTTACTGAAAGATTAGGCAACACTATTATTTATTTGTATTTGTTTGAATATTCTGTTCTGTGAAACTTCTGAGCTCTGCAGATTATTTTACTGGGTATCCCAAGAAAAGCTTTTATGATATATTGCAGATTCTCTTACTATGTATCCCAAGAAAAGATTTATGATATATTTTCTTAAACAAAAAGCAAGGCAGAAGCATAAAGAAATATTCAATACATTACTTACCCCAAGCTGAGCAAACTGTTGAAGTCGTCTTTACGAAATGTTTTGTCATCCAAAGTAATCCTCTCTAATTAAAAAAAATAGTCTTTTATCTTTGTTTTCCTCTGTTGGCTGTTGCTCTTCTTGCTTCAAAAACCACCACCAACAAAGAAGTGTCTTCTAGTTCATGTTATAACTTTCAATGTCAGTCATGTAGGCTGAAACTGGGGAGAAAAAGGCACACGTTGCTGCCTTTAGCAGGCCCGTGTGCCCCGCCATCCACCCGCAGCGGCCCCGGAGCTGCAGTCACTCACCCCTGTCCTGTAACAGCCTCTGAGTGAAAGAACAGAAGCTAAAAAGTCCGATCCTATTCTGCAGCCCCTGAGAAGCTTTGGTGGAGGAAAGGATGAGTGCTAGGTTATCGGGCACAAACATGCTCCAACTGTCATCTCCGTTCCAACAACTTCATTTTGCTGCTCTGGCTTGCTGCTTTTTTTTTTTTCTCAAACAGGAAATGTAGAAGCCGCACTGCCTAACCCTAGTTCCTGTCTCTGCTCTGAATTTCTAGCATGGGAGAAGAGGCTGCTAGGTGCAAGGCAGTGCTGAGACCTCGCTCAGCCTCGTATTTGGGTTGTCTTGTGATGCAAGAGGCTGCAGTTTTGCTTTTGGGGACAGCAACTATCTTCTGGGCTTTCTTCTTTTATCTGTCTGACATGCAGAGGTTGGGTGCTGGTTGAAGGAGTGTTGTTGTGGCACAGCGTGACTGAATCTCTCCAAGCTGCTCTGGGTAAAGAATCAAGGCTTAGGGAAGTACAGTAATGCTATTATTTTAAGGCTTCTTGCAGATTGGAAAAAGGGTGCTTTAGCAGCTGAGGTGAGGTCATTAACGGCAGAAATTCATCAAGGTTTTTATAGAGAAGTGAAAGCTGTGTTAATGCAAATCATGCAGTGGGGTTGGTTTAACCAGCTGTGTACTGGTAAAGGCTTTATGTGCCTTCACATAGAGAAGGAACAAAATTAGAGATGTTATAAAGTGATGTGGGATTTCTTTTTCTAAAGACCAACCAACAACAACAAAAAATCCAGTTTCAAGACCCTCTTGTGTAGTAGGTCTCTATGGTTCATGCAGTTTCATTTAAATCCCCGTCTAGAATGAACTGAGGCCTTTTTACCTTTTGCCTGATAACCTGAATATATGGTTCACCTTTATAATCCTGTTACCCAGGTCCCCAGTCTGAATTTTTGACCACCTCCTTGACAAGTGCTGTGCTTACATGCTGCTGCTCGTGCTGCATGTGGCTTGAGGAGCTATCCACGACCCGTGACAGCAGTGAGAATGGTGCTAGGGCCTTCCTCCATGAGCTCCTCACACCTGGCAAAGGCTGCGACCCCAGGCAGCTCCGGGCTGTGCTGTGACTGGGATGTGGGATCTCGTGCCTGCCAGGTGGTAAGTGATCTGCTCGCCTGTTCTACTGCTGGTGCCTATAGTGCTCACCCGTTTCTCTCTGAGCGTCTCTGGAGAGCAGCACACAGAACATTAGACTCTCAGCATGTGCCCCAAAGCCCCACAAACTGGAGTGTTAGCTCTCAAAAGCCTCTGGGAACTGAGCCTCCCTGTGGTCCCCTCCACCTTTGCTCCCAGACAAAGCGAGTGGGGAAGCTACGTGCAGAAACACTGCGCTATTGTAATGGGCAGCTGCTCTCACAAACCTGGAGTGGAATTTGCTCCTTAATCCTAGTTTCAACTGAAGTACACAAAAGAGCACAGCTCTGTGGTCCCTTCTGTGAATTACTTTTAAAAATGACTAGGGGTTAACTAGGAAAAGGCTTAAACTTTTAAATGGATAAATGCATATTTTCAGATAAATTCATTTGTTGAGATCAAACAATTGCCATGTGATCCCAACAGAGCTCAGACATAATCCTCTGAGCTCTTCCTAGATGGTGCAGTATGCTTGGAATGGTTCTGCTGTGCTTGTGCCTCTGCCAAAGCTGCCCTTGGCAAGCTCTCATTCTTCCCCTGTATTGGCTTACCAGGCATGTTTTGAAAGGTTTGTTAAACTGCACAGTTTTTCTGTATAGGTCCATGCAGTTGCACTGATGGTAGCCCAGCTGATTATGGTTTAAGCACTTTTTTTTTTTTTCCTTCTCCAGTGACTTACCTTCTTTGAGACTCTTGGGTGCTGAATACAAACAAAATGTGAGCACCACTCCCGCCAAGGGGATGCAGATCTTTGGTAACAGTCCCATCTCTCTGCCAAAATACAGACAGCAGACAGAGGTGCCCTGGTAGATGTAGTCTTTGCGCTTCTTGTAAGACAGCAAACATTCATGTAACGGAGAATGTTACTTTGGCCTGCTGTTCCTCAGCATCCTTCCAGGCTGCCATGCGTTTCAGGAGTGTTTTAAGGGAGCACTGAAGGCTAAAAAGTCTTCTAGCCTGACAGAGAGGTGGGCTTGTTGTTAAGTGCAGCCTTTGGAGATGGGAGATCTGTTAATCCAGACTTAGGCAAGCTGCCTTTCCTTCTGCTTTTTCAAGTGCAAAGCAGAGGCAATGCTTCTTCTCACTGGGTGCCATACAGACTTGTTAATTGGGGATAATCATGGTAATACAGGTCCACATGAGGAACAAGAAGACTTGTGGATTTCAGATCCTTTTCATTTTTTCTGGCTTATCTTACATGATAACACCATTTGTTATACTTTAAAAATACACTGTGTCTTGAGTAATCCACTGGGGCTGATTGCTAGAGGCAATAAAAGAGCCGAGTCAGTGTCTTCTGCAGATCCTTATCTTCCCTGGGTTTTGTGTGTCACATCGCTCCGCTTCTGCCTGGGTATTGGGAGAACCAATTTGCAAATAATTTTCTTAAGGAGAGAGTCTAAAGGACAAAACTTACTCTGTATGCGTTGGTCAGTGCAGGAGAGCTCAGAGTAGTGGCTGCTGGCCCCGCGCTTGCGTTTCGCGCTCAGGGCCTCCTGCTCCCTGTGGCCAAGCTCACAGCGTGTAACCCGCTATGGCAGGTCTGCCCTGCGTAGCGAGGGTTTGCCTTTGATACTAGGAATAACCATTAAGAATTAGGAATTACCATTAAGAAATGGTAATCCTAACAAAAAGGTGCATGGAAAGACAGAAGTTAAAATAAGCTAAAAATACAGTTATATATTAAATAAGAAAGGATTGCTACAGTGATTTGACTTTACTGTGCAAGACAGATCAATGGAACTGTGCCTATTCACAACATCTGTAATGGAGAATGAGAGGAGGAACACAGCACACAAGACTGTAATGTTAGTGTATTTTATTTAATTATTGATTTATGTTATTACTTTTCTGTAGTCTGGGGAAAGGGATTTTGTCTAACCAATTGGAACGTGGAACTAAAGGAAATTTCCCTCCTTCATGTTGTGTACCACAGCACATGGTTAACTCGACTGGATCCTTTAGAGGTGATGTGGACTGTTCTAATGTTAATAGAGTAATCTGTCTGCTGCAAATATCTACCAGCAGAGGAGGCTATTGGACAGAACAAACCTTCCTAAACTGATACATGCAAAGACCTTTCTTTCTTAACTAGAGCTGTAGTATGAGTCACATAATGCCTTTTTTTTTTCCTTCTTCTTTTCTCTTTCTCCTTTAAAAATGCTCCAGGAAGGCAGTGCTGAGTGGGTGGGAGGGGTGGCTAGTCCTTAATTCTATTACATGCTGAGGCAGTGCTAGCTAAGGAGGACCAAGAAGCAGGAATGCAATGCAGACATCCAAAGCAGCAGAGCAAGGTGCCTGTGTTTTGTCCATGCAGGGAGTGGGAAGCCCTTCATGCGTTCCTGTGCAGGGTGATCTTGCATTATGTTCCCTAGGCACGAGGGGACTCTGAGGCTAGATGCTTTGTGTTGCCCTCAGCACTGGTTAAAGTAGCAAAGAGATAGAGGATAAGAGGAAAAATGCTGGAGGGTTATTTAGTTTTTCTTCAAATTCTCCATGTTGTAGCACTTCCTGATCAGATAATCTAGGAAGTCTGCAGCCCAGTCCCGGATCAAGAGGGGTATTTTAGTAGAAGCATATCTGTAGTAAACTTCCCGTTGGCGGAGAGCTCCCCCCTTGATGATTTCCAATGCACACTCCTCTTTGGGTGCTGGGGACATCAGAATCACATCAGCAGCAGCTTTCATGGCAGCCTCTAGCCCAAGAGAACAAAAAAGAAAAACTTTGGTCACGTTTGGATTGCGCTCTGCAAGTTGCGTAAGAGCGGTCTAGGTAGTGCTTAAAAGCTAAGTATTACCAAGTTAGCCTTCTGTGATCTCAGCTCTTTCAAAAGCTCTGTGTTACAGGGCTTCACGTCCTGTGCAATATGCAGCACTAGGGACCTCAGAAAGACCGGGGCAGGAATCTTTGTGTTCTGTCTTCTCTGCATGCAGGCCTTTCCCTGACGGGTTCAACTAGCAATGCGCAGTGGGAAGGGCAAATAAAACTTCCCTTTTATTGTCCAGCACATGCATAATTGTTCAAGCTGCTCTAATACATGCACTTGCATTCCCCCGGTTTGCTATTTATATCAGGAGAGGAGAATAATGGGGTCTGTGCAGCTGGCACAAGCACCAATGCTTGCTGCATGTCAGACTGCAGCCACTGGGCAGTGGTGGGTGGGTTGGTTTGTTTCTCCTCTGTAGCAGCAGGGGAAGAAATTGGCTTTAGACTCTTTGAGAGAGAGAGAGAGACATAGTGTTCTGCAGGGCAGTGAGGGTATTTTTCATGCATTCGTAGTATGGGGGAGCTGGAGGAAAGAGCAAGAGAAGTGGAAGGAAGGGTCAGTGGTGAAGGGACTTCAGAGTAGGATAAAAAGCTTAGTGTGATGTCCTATTCCTAATCAGCCAGATCAAACAGCACAGATCTTACCAGTATTAATGAAGCCAAGGACGCAGAGCGTGATGGAAACGTTAACACTCTGCATGCTGAATTCCTGCCTCAAGGAGCTGAAAAATCCATCCAAGGCAAACTTTGTTGCAGAATACGGCACAGTAAGTGGAAACCCAACTTTACCTAGACACAGAGTTAAGTTCCATTAGAGCACTGAAAGCTGTATTGCACAAATCTCTGCTTTATTCTTCCTAAAATAATGTATTTGACCCAAAGGAAATTTACTGTTTGTGAAATGCCATCCTGGCACCTAAGCAACAACTATTCCTGTCCACTTCTAGCTCTCCTAAGGTCTGAAGTCTGACAGCATGTCTGTGCTCCATAGCAGCAACAGCCAGACACTGTGAAACCCCCAGGGAGGAGATCCAGAGTAAAGTTTAAACTCTTTTGCTTCTAGATAATAAATTACCATCACCAAAAGACTAACCAGCATATTGGCTTTGAGATAGGGACATCTGTTATTAATTTGGTTCTCTGACTAACAGATTCATTAGAACAGAGTCAGCTTTTTGTGTCAATAATTGACTCGACAAATATGAATGAGGTTGACCTACCACAACAAGATGAATGATCAGAGAGCCAACACAGGGAGAAATTAATATATTTGTGACTTTCTCCATAAAACTAGAGGTGTGCTAGCTCTGCTGCTTTAATGAGCCTAGATGCCACCTCTAGGAACATGGCTAGCCAGAAAGTGAGATGGAGCAATCAGATGCCATCAGAAATGGAATGCCACTGAGAAAACGCAAAAAAATCCTTAAAAAAAAAAAAGACACTTAAGCAGTTGTGGTTCTGTTAATGTGCCTTGGTGTCTGCACATGTTTGTTGCTTATGAAGATCAGCCCGAGGTGTCTTTTCACTGAATCTTGTATCAGCCTACCTTGTTCCACACCCACCTGCCATGGATGAAACTACTACGATGCTGCCCTGGCTCTCCTTCAGCATGGGCAGAGCAGAGACCGTCATCGCTACGTAGCTGAGGAAGTTGATCTGCAGGAGCTTCTGTACGTGCCCGACATCCCCATCGAAATAACTGAAGTACGACTTGCCGATGTGATTAAGAATCAGCATGTCTAGGCCTCCTGAAAGCAGAGGAGCAAGCATTAATGTTGAGTAGGGGATGGCTAAAACCAGAATGGAGGCACTTGGAGCAAAATATAGTAATTAAAGAAAAAAAAAAAAGTCAATTTTGGGGGTTGGAGCTGTGACCTTTCATCTCTAAAGCAGGAGCAATCCAGACAGTGGCTGGTCGAAAAATCGCTTGGTTTATCTCTCTGGTTCTAGACAAGAGAGCTGCAGAAAAGCATTTTATTGGTGTGGGGTTTTTTTTTGTGTGTGTGTTTTCTGATTGAAAACACAAATAAAATGGCACAAGGGCGATTACTCTTGAGCTATGTGCGGGCTCAGTGTGAGCGGAGTGCTCCAGGCCGGACTACAATATTGCATTTCTGCAGCAATGACCCATGCCCAGAATAGCAAGGTTGCTACAGGGCTGATTGACAGCTGCTGGTGATGAAATACAGGATTAAGATACTGGAACAGGATGTTACGGGGGCACAGAGATGAAATCAAGAGGGCAGTTAGGGGTGAGCTAGACTGATAAGGACTAGAAGAAGGGCCTGGAGCAGAATTGGGGGCCACAGAAAAGGACACAAAGAGATTTAAGGAAAAATTTTTGGTCTCTCTCTCTTTTGTTGTAGTTGTTGCTGTTTTCCTGGGAGCAAGCCATAAACTTACCCAGTAAGTTCTCTGCCTTCTTCACGACGTGCTCAGCAAATGCCATGTCCTCCATGCTGCCGCTCACGTACTGCGCGGAGGCTGCCCCCAGCTTCAGACACTGCTCAACCACCTAGGACACACCAAGAGGACGCCTCTAACCTGTTCCCCAGCCCTGCAAAGGCTGCTGCTGTGCAGCCCTGAGGTCCTGGAAGAGGCTGTCTGTGCTCATTATAATATGTTGCTTTGTGAAAAGCTGCAACCTGAAGTTTGAGAGTGTGTTTTGAGCTGTGTAAGTTTCAAAGGGAGCTTGAAAAAATATTCCTTTGCTCAAGTGTGTTACCCAAAGCTATCTGGCTCCTTAGTGCTGCAGTCTGCAGTGGAATTGCATGCATGAGAGGTGAGTGGGGAGCATATATATCACTGCAGTGGAATGAGGGTGTGTGCTGGTGCACAATGTATGCATGGGAATACATGTACATAACTAGGCAAGTTTAAATGTAACTGCATGTGTTATGCACAAAATATGTTTATGATTTTTTGAGTATGTGAAAGCCCCAGATAGCATCAGCATGTGTTCCCTGCACACTTGATACTTGTGCAGCGGCAGTTACATGTGCACACGTATGCACATACCTGTGACATGAGACTGGCCTTCCTACATACGTGTGTGCGCGCGCTGCCAGGAATGCACCTGCATGGGTGCTTAGCTTGCCATTTACTTTCTGTAGCTTGGCCTCTGTCCGTGCTGTCACCAAAATATGGGATCCCATCCGAGCCAGGTGATAAGCCATCTGCTCTCCAATTCCAGTGCTTGCTCCAGTGACAATCACTCGCTTCCCTTTCAGCATCTCTGCAGACCAAGGCACAGCGATTTAATTGACCCAAACCTTATGAAAAGAAATCTCCTGTTATCCCTGAAAGCACTCAGCTGCAAGCTACGTGAGCCCGGTAAGTGCTGAGTTCTGTCCTGCACCAGGGTGTCTCATGCTTTGCCTGAGAAAAGCTGCAAAAAGGAGCAGCTGCAGTTCCTAATGTGAGTGCAATAATACAGGAAAGTTCTTTACTCTTTCAACTATTTCTTCAAAACTGAGGCACAGCTTAAAAACATCCCACTTATTTTGTAATAAAAACCCCATCAAGTACCTTTTTCTTTTTTTCAAAGCTTGAAACCCAACACTTGAAAATCCTTTTTCTAAATTTGTTACACATTTCAAAATGGAGCATTAAAAGCCCTCTCCATTTCAGAATCCTTCTACCTCACTTGTCCCTCAGTAATTATTTCTGCATGTTACTTGCTTCATTTAATTTCAAATATTTGCCAAAACAAGGCTCCATTATCAGCAACAATATAAATATGCTCGGTTTATTCCGAGCATTTTCTATGCAAAATACTCAAATGTGGCTTTTAATATTTTGCTTAAAGGCAGATTCACTTTTAATACTTACCCGGTTTGAAATTCTCCCTCGACGAATAAAAAGAGAATGCCAAAACCAATCCCAAAAAGGGGATGAGAATCTTTTGTAATCGACCCATCCCACTGTAGAGTCAGGAAATGAAGCATGAAAGAGAAGGGAGAGGAAAAAAAAAAAAACCAAAACAAAAACACATACACCAAAAAAAACCCCAAACCCCCCAAACTCTGCAGAGCTGCTCCCAAAAGAGCAGCAATGCCACTCCTGTAAAACCTGCTAGTGAAGGTGCTGCAACTTCCAAAGAACTGGAAAATCACAGTTGGATTGATAAGCAAAGCGAAAGCTCTGATTGCTCCTCATAGAGCTGGTGAACCTCGGCCTAGCTAACAGGATTGCTTTGGGTTCTGCTTGGCTCTTTTCAGATTTCCTGTCCCTGTGTTAAAATGCAGAATTTCGCACAACACCCTGGAAGAGGTGTGTCTTTGCAGAAGAGCATCAAGTTTCACTTAGAGAAATCAGAGCAGCCTACTGCAGGTGATTAGAAATGGTATTTTATTCCCCCGGTCAGCTAAGCACTGACACCGTACTCTGATACTATGTGGGCAGGTACTAAGCAGCAATCCCTGTCTGCTTGCTACTTAAAGCATCAGTCAGGTCAGCTGCAGGGGAGGCCACCCGAGCCGGAGGGCGCGTGCGCTGGGCGCTGGGCGCTGCTGCTGCCGTGCTGGGCGCTGCTGCTGCCGCGCTGGGCGCTGAGCCCCCGGGCGCTGCTTGCCCTCGGGCTGCTGAGCTGCAGCAAGCGCTGCAGCAGAGCCGCCAGGTGCCTGCGCTACCCCTGTAGCTGAGAACGTGCTCTCCTGACACCGTGCTCGTGGTGTCCCCGGCAGACCCTCCATCTACTTAACTGGACAGATGGTGACGAGAAAGAGCAGGGATTGAGAGGGCCGAGCTGAGCTCTCCCTCCAAAGCAGCGCAGCTGCTCCAAGGGGCTACGTGGCAGGAGGAGGTTTGCTATGAAACACTGACTGTTCTGGGCTATTTCTGCAGGGAAACATCCTTGCTCCTCTGCTTCCTGTTAGGTTTTTTTGTTTGTTTGTTTGTTTTCAGGAGTTTCTTATTTTTAAGTGAATATAATCCAAGAAAAAGCAAGTTATATTCACTTTCTCATATTTAGCAGCAAATTAGATGCCTTAGATTTTATATAACAAGTGTAAATTACTTATTAGCAAAGGTCTAATGCTGGGATATTTATAGGCTGTGGAACTTTTGTGAAAACTAATTTGCTAGTGAAATTACCTTGCTAGATCCTGTGCTTTCTGAACATGGGCAAAAGCTGTACTTACAAGGACAAGAGTCTCATCTACGGAGCAGGGAGCAGTGATCTGCACAGGCACCAAGTGGTGCTCGTCTGTCACAGGGGCTGGCTCTATTTCCTAAAATTACCCAGGCATTGCAGATCTTCGTAAGAAACATTGAATGGATCCTGGTCCTTCCAGAAAAAAACAACTGGCTAAAAATACTTTGTCTCCTCTATCCATCCCAGTCCTCTAACTGACTATGGAGGGTGGCTTTGGAGCAGCTCTTCTGTAATAAATCAGATTTGCTGTGCAGTGTCACCAGGCATGCACAGACCGCTCCACCATTATGAGGCACAAGAAAATATTTAAAAGAATGTGATTTTGTTTGTGTTACTTTCCCTAATTGCAGCATTAGAACAAGGATGGTTTAATTTAAGAACATACTTGGTAGAGGAGCATAGCTGATTCTGGCATTGCTTCTGCTTTACAGCTCCCCTGCCTCCTCCCCTCCCCCGGTCCTCTTTCTGCTTCACTCTCAACTTTCCCAGTTTGATAAGAAGGAGTTTACCCACATTTGGCCAGATAACACTATTTCAGGAACCCTGCCCTTCCCCAGTCTCTTGCTTTAAACTTAGATCACGACCATGGAGTGGCCATTTCGTTCTTTGCATCGAAAACTGCAACAATTAGCCTGCTTCAGCTGGGATCTCGTTTGTGTTGTGAGGAGGAAGGCAGGCTCTTCTAAGAAACTGTTGCATATTATTAGCATGAGGTTATTATAATCAAGCAGCAACTCACCACCTTTCAGCGCTGGCTGCAAGCGTGTCACAAAGGTAATGTGCTCCAAGCGACAATGTACTTTGCACTCCAGTCACCTCTGAAATGTAGGACCTGAGACATGTAGGTGGGTATGGAGCAAAGCACTGCGCTCGCAGCAGGGACTGAGCGTTGGACTGCTCATTCAGACTTGTTTATTTTTGTCTGAGCCTTTGGAACACAAAGGGGAAAAAAACATTTAAGTCAGCTGAAATAATGAACTCTATGGGAAACAACATATTGTGTATCCATTTTGAACATAATTTGAGCTTTTTTTTTAAATGGTATTTCATGAATGTGCTGTTTTATTGTGTCCATGCTTAGATAGTAAAGGAGAGGTTCTGCTGGCGTCCCCAGCAGGAGCTGTGGTGGCACTGGAGGAGCCAGCCAGGGGTCCATCCTTCACTGCCTGCAGTAGATTTTCACTCTTTCTGTCACCCTTCCAGGGCATTGCTTCTCCTTACTCCCACTCACAGCTTTTTTTGGTTTTATTTTGCTTTATGTAACGTAACTTGTTTTTAACCTCTTCCTCGGGATGAGGAGAGGATGGCAGGAGGACGGCAGTGTGAAAGCATGGCCTGCCAGCTGAGACGGGCTGCACTGTGCAGAGGGCAGAGCAGATTTGATAAGAGCTGCCTTCTTTTTACCCCCAAGAACGACCTGAACAGACAAACAGGGAGCAAAGCCAGGTAGCAGCGACAACTGACTGCTGAGACACTGCTGTAAGCAAGCAGTCCCTCAGAATCTGGGCACTGGCAGCTAGAAGAGACTTCATCTAAATCATATTGCATGGAATACCTTCACTGCAGACCTCTTCTCTATCGCTTGTATGCTTTAAACCCTGTTTGTCAGAGGTGTGATGGTTGGGAGCTGTACTGACTGCTCTGCGCAGATGAGCTGGGCCACTTACTGCAACTCATAGCTTACTTGAAAGGAATAAAGACATGAAAGAAATCCATTTTCACCAAAAATTGGCAGAGCAACGAATCAGAGCTGCGGGAGTGTGAGTTCCTCACAAACACTGCAAGAAGGTGTAGCAGGGAAGGAGTAAGTTGCCCAGAGAGGGTTGAGTTTTAGGCAGGTTTAAACATGCAAGTCAAACTTGGAGATGCAAAAATTAAGATACTAAACATTGCTCAAAAGAGGAAAATGGTTTCTTCTCAATGCCCATTATCGAATCTCTTTGGAAAATGCAGAGGCTGTTTCTCTTTTTGATCCTCCTCTTTATGATATAGACCTAGCCATTACCTTTATTTTCACCCGAATAACTAAGAAGTTGTGTTCTTGCTGTTTTATTGATGGTACTGTGACTATGGTTGCTTTAAATCTTGGCCACTAGCTGTATTTCCAATGCCCTTGGTGTTGAATGGAAGAAGAGAAGAGGAATAGAATTCATATTCTAATCTAGACCCCTAAATTTAGCTTGGCAGCTTTTGAAACGCAGATTCCGAACTACAAATAGCGAGTAAAGACTTTCCAAAGACATTCAGCTCATGTGCTTGGCATGAAAGGAAGGGCTTTTGCATTTTAGGTAGTGTTCAGCTCTGGCAAG
>JAVCKT010005093.1:0-15280 GCA_032273925.1 Rhynchotus rufescens
TCTCTCACTTAGTTGAAAAAGTAGCTGAGGCCAACTTCCTCCCAAAAGTGCTTCTCCTATATTGAAAGGCAATAGTTTAGTCTTCCTCTGGGAAGCTTTCTTTCTGTTGACACAAAGCTAATCATGAATAACCATTTATTTACTGCCAGATAATTGCCCTTGATTTGCTTTCTTTATTTTTCACCTTTCATTGGAGTGGTTTTGTCAAGGAAACTGTGACTATGCTGGGAGAGATGCTGTTATAAATGAGCTAAGTGAATGGCATGGGTATGGATGTGGGTATTGCTACAGCCCGAGTGCATCTCTTGGCTAGTAGCCGATGGATAGGACCAGCAGTATGTTGGTTTGGGCCAACCTGCTGTTGTCTAATGGACCTTTACTGCTCCTATGACTTTGGATGCTATTTATTTTTTCTAGACTATTGGTACAAGTAAATAAAGAAGAGTAAATAAGGACTGTTTTTGCTGGCACTGTGGTCTCACAATCAAAGTATGTATGCAGTGCTGCTGGTGTTACAGACTTATTAAATTCAATATACAGATTTATTCAAAATCCCAGGTAGCAGAAAGTGGCTCTGAGCTTTTAGATGCATCCTGGCAGGACACAGGCCAAAAAGCTGGACAGTGGCAAAAGGCTGTAGATTTATAACCCTCTGCATGGCAGGCGCTTTGGAATGAGAAATGCTTTTTTGGGCATAATTATTCTGTCTTTGCTCACTCTTCAGGCAAAACTTTCCAGGAATTAATATTCCTTTGCGTCAGCCTTTGTGATAGGAAAGGCAATATTTTGGCCCTTCTTAAGGGATGAAAAGAAGCGTGTAATGGAGAGCAGAGCAAAATAAACCCACGCACGGACTTGGAAAGAGACTCCCAGGAGGCTCACGGTGCCGGCAGGATTACCCGGGAATTTGCTGGAACCAGGAGCTCGGGACAGGCAGATGAAGGCACAAGGGGAGGTGCAAGGCAAACTCTTCTGCTGAGCTGCTTAAAGTAGAGGGAAGGATGGGAACCAGGGATGGAGTATAATGTTATCCTGTTGGTAAACCCAGAAATTAATGGGTGGCCAGGAGTTCTCAGCTCTTTTGCAGTCGCTCCTGCTTTTCAGCAGTGGAATTTAACACCTGCAAGGGAAGCCAAAGAGCCCTTTGGAGACCTCGCTGTGCATCAGAGTGCATCTAATCTTCAGCTCCAACTGCTGCCTAGGGGACACAGCCGGGAGATTGGGGAAATTTATGTTGATTTTGGAAAGTGCTCGCCTCGGTGTGAGTGCTGGAGCTCTGGTCTTGCTTTTAAAGTTCAGGTAGTGATGAAACCCTCAGGTCATCGTAAAAATAAATGTGGGGACCAAAAGTCTGGAATTCACACAGTGAACACAAGATGTTTGCTGAGTGGGAACTGCCGGTTATTTCCCCTTAAGACTGTGCACAAATGTGCGTAAGGCTAGACTCAAATCATGCACTGAGGTCCTCCAGTTATTTCACTTGCAATGTTTATAAGGGCTATTAAAAATCTTCCACTGCAGTTTGCTTTTGTGACTATTTACCAAATATTACCAGATACCAAAATCCACATATTTTAAAATGTAAACTTTTTATATTAAAAAATAGCTCACACAGAATCATTTAGTCATAAACACATTTGAGTAACAGTAACTTAGGCAAAATCACAATATACATATATAGTATTTCTTTATATATGTTACTTTCTATTAACCAGTAGCTCTATATAATAAAAATATATTACAACATTTGATATGTATTCACAACACACAAGCCTTTGTAAACAGAATAGGCAGCACAGGCCTCTTATTCAAAACTCTGGATAAAACTTATCAATTTTATTGTATTTCTTTAAAATGAAGATACTAATGTAGTAGAATTTTATGCATTTTTTTTACATGAATGAATCTGTATCTCTGAACCATATGTTGGTAGTCTCTTACAATCTAGCTTAGCTGTGTGATTTAGGCTATGTGGGACCCTGCAGTCCCATAGTCCATATTAACCCATGGCACTCTCGAGCATTTTGTCATTAGAAATTGGTTTGTGCATCTCCCTCTCCATGAGACTTGGAGAGGTTTTTGTGGATTGTCTTCCCCTCCCCTTCCCAAATAATTAGTCCTGGCGATTGCATCCTATTGTCAAACTAAAAAAGGAAAATGCAATAAATAACAGTATGCTAATATAATCAAAACGTGTCCTATCTACAACCACTATTTTTAGTGATATTTCAGAATTACATTTCTTCGGGCTGGCTAGATATTTTTAGAAACTTGAAGCTGTTTTTTACTCTTTTCAAAAAGAAAGTTTAAAATACACAGGCTGGACCTTTTAAATGCCATGTCCTATGGATGATCCTTA
The DNA here is from genome assembly GCA_032273925.1 of Rhynchotus rufescens. Taxonomy (NCBI): domain Eukaryota; kingdom Metazoa; phylum Chordata; class Aves; order Tinamiformes; family Tinamidae; genus Rhynchotus; species Rhynchotus rufescens. Next base: position 2,360 of record JAVCKT010005093.1, read on the forward strand.
CTCACTCAAGGAGCCACATTGTACTAACAACAAGGGTTGGTAAAAACCAGTCCCTATTTTATTTATTTTCTTTAACGAATAGTCATCTACCAATGTAATCAGGAGAGAAAGGTTTTTATCTAGCTGTGTCTGGCAAGACTAGTAGTATGTTACATTCCTATAAGAGGTCAGAAAGGACTGGTTAATGATTGCTATGTACATGGGACTTTTTGTTCTAAAATGACCAAAAGAAAGTAAAACCATTGTGAAAAACAGGATTTAGAAAAATGTCCTGCATATAAACAAAGACAAATCAAGGCACCTTTTAGTTTTCTATTTTCCAAGGCAGTCTGTGATAGTAATTTTTGTTCAGTTATATCTTCTGGAAAGCCCAGTAGCATCTGCTATAAGAGCCCGGTTGGAGGCTCTGGCTCTACTTGTTTGGGCAGGGTGCAGGCATGGGGAGCTTGTTCCCAGCCTCAGCACACAGGGACCTCGTGCCTTTGAGGACCCTACGTGTTTCACTGGCTTTTTCTTTTAAAAAGTATCATTTGTTTCAATAGATTTTTGTTTTCCTCATTGAGCACATTAAGAGAGCAAGAGTCAAACTGCTTTCTCTTTGCACCAGGATTTTGCAGTCAACAATGAAGTGAGTTTTCACGTGTGTAAATGCAAAATGAGGGAAGGCCCATGTCTGATCTGGGAGCATGGGAAGGATGCACCAAACTCATGTCTGAACTACGTGTCCCATCATTGCCCTGAGCACACACTCATGCTCACTCCCTGATACCCATCCCGGCTCCTCCCTGGGATCTCTCCTGGGGTGAAAGACCCCAGGAAGAAGAAGCTCTTAATCTTAACTAACAATAATTAGTAAAATTGCTTTCTTTAAAGCTGTATTTGTACAACTATAGTGACTAGAAACCAGTTTCCCAGTACTCAGTAATAATGCCAAAGCCACTTGGTCATGTGTACTCTTGCCTTTGGGTACATTGAAATCATTATAAAAATAAGACTTTTTTCTCTATACAGGACTCCTGCACATGCATGCTGTCATACAGTTGAAACATCTGCTTCTCAACACGCACATTTCTGAAGTGCACTTACAGACTACAGGACTAGCCATCTCTGTTATAAATATAGATCTATATATATTTATATATAGGACAAACCATAACAACCTTTAGAATTCATTGGATCAGCATTTGGTTAAAAAGCAACAATACCAAATACGTATTTACACAATGCACAGCGGGACTCCAGGTAAGAAGCAGACATTGGATAAAGTCTGCAGCAGCTCTTTTGCCCTTGTAAACTTTTGTACCCCCAACAGGGACAGCCTTTTCTTTGTGCAGGACCCTCGTCATGCACAGAATTCATGCAGCAAACAACTCAAGACATAGTACTCTAGATTAAAGCATTGGAAGCAGATTAAAAAAATAGATTTAAGGCTAAAATATTATTGGTGTCCCCTTTCTGCAAGCTCAAGTAGGTTATGAAGATGCTGTCCCTGATTCTGCAGACACTCTGCCTTGCGCTGCCCAACAGAGCCTTCTTTAAAGCAAGTGCAGAGGATCAGGACTAGGTTGCACTTTCTGTGCTAGATGAGATGTGCAGTAATATTTAATGTTTGCGAGGATGAATTAGCAATGAGCTCACATGCGTGTGAAATCTCTGGCTTTGCAAGGTTTCATCACAAGGACAAACGGTCTGCACTTCATCTGTGGAGAAGATGGGTCAAATGATAGTGGAAAGGAAGCAAATTACAAAGGGTTATCTCAGAAACATTCGTGCACATATTAAAATGTACAGGACTTTGCGCAGAGCCTTGAGGGTCTCCTTCGTTTAGCAGTAGGAGCCTCCCTGAGCCTCCTTCTCTCATTCCCATCCACTTCTGCTCCAGGTTAGTGGCCTGCTGATGCCGCTGTTTGTTCAGTGCAAGTCAGCCTAGCCAAAAGGGGAAAAAAAAATCATTTCCAGGAAGATTTTGTTGTTGATCTAATGTGAACTAGGATCATTTCCCAGCATTGCTGCAGAGCAAGCAGCTGGTAACTGCAGCAAGGGGCTCAGCCCAGGGCTTGTCTGGGACTTGGAGCAGTTAGACTTGGTGATTTCCAAGATAAAACTTGAGAAGGGCTAAAATATCTAATTCTGGGCCACTGAAAACAGGCTGCTGGGGTCTTATAGTCAGGAGGATAGGCTTAAAAATGCAAAGAGGCACTTATATGCATGAAGATCTCTTTACACCCTTCCATGTGCAAATACCTGTGAAAATGGCCCTGCACATTTAAAAGACAGATCAATAAAACCTATGGATATATTTATTTAAAGAGATGGAATACTTGGGCGAAACAGCCAACAGTTATGGTGATTTATGTCAGGAAAGGGTCTGGTGCTAATTATTTGTCCAATAAATTCATATCAGTCTCTCATAGCTCTTGCACAATGCAGTTAGCCAAGTCTTCAAATTCAAACTGCCTCAAAAATACTTCATAAAGAGGGGTCCTCATTCACAGCTGGGGCTGTGAGGATATACAAATAACACGGAACCATAAAATGAACAGAGCTGAAAAAGATGGGGATCTACAAAATGGCATAGGGGACTAAATTTTCTTAATTGTCTGCCAAAGTTCTGCCTGCCACATTTACAAAATACGAAGAAAATGTTAATTGAACGTGCATGTGAGAAATAGATATTGTGTATAGGCTGCAGATAACAACAAATAGAAAACTGCATATTGCCTAAGCAGCTGCACAAGTGTTGCACATGCCGTTCCATATTTTGGGCACACGTTATAGCCATATTTTACAATTTTTTTTTTCAAAAACATTAAAATAACGACTGTAAAACCCCCGTGGACACACACACGAACACAGTCACATTTCTGTTTGACGAGAGAACAGCTCCACTTCACGGTCAGCGATAATGAAGAATTGTTGCATTACATTTGCCATCGTTATTCTAACGCACTGGAGTGAAAGTGTTGTCTATTATATATATAATACTCAGCAGACATGTAGTTACTCACATTTACATTCATCACTTAGACATATATTTTAGAAGGTTTTGCCAGTTGTCTATAAGAAGTCAGCTGAATGTCTAGCACTTAACGAGCCACAGTATCATATTTCTAGTATCTTATAAAATGTCACCAGGAAACATTAGGATATTACTTTTACTCTGTATATTGAGTCAGTTTATCGAGCACCAGCATTTACAACTATCGCTTACTTCAGCCGGCAGAAATATGACAATGTGTCAGAGAGCTGATATAAGTAAGGGGAAATTATATTTATTCTCTGCTATAAGATTAATTCCGGGAGAAAGGCACCATGAAAGAAAGACAAATTTTTAAACACACGCAAGGGGAGAGATTTATTGCTCATGGTGTCACATAAATCAACCAGTGACTGACTGTGATACACACGTGTAATGAGACAATCCCACTGCTGTATCCTTCTCCATCTTTTGCTAGCCATCCTACCAGAATCATAAGATTTTTCTGGGAGATTATCTTACTATACTTGAATGATGGACCAAAAATTGGAAATCTTGCCGGGGCTGGGTTTATCAGCATGCAAACCTCCCATTGACTTTGGCAGTAGCCTCACATATAAATTGGTGACATATGTGAACTTTAACATCAGCCTGGTTTGAGTTGCTTAAGTAAAAGTGATTTTAGCTGAAACAATCTAATACCTAGCATTTTATCTTTTTAAACTTAGTAGCAATCAACTTTAATTCCCTGCAGAAGGCAATCAAGTCTTCAAAATGACTTGAATTTCTTAAGGAACAAATAATGAACTGGATGTTTTCATCTATTGCACCTGAGAAGATTATGTTACAACTAATAAGTCAAAAGAATAAGATGAGGTAGACTATTTAAGCTGCTTCAGGGCTAATTATGAATATAGAGGCGGAAAAAAACTTACATTCTGTGGCTCTTTATAATTTAATGTAGTTATTCTACAGTTTTGTAACTAAAATGAACAGTTAAACTGGAGGGTTTTGCTCACATGGTAGCTGTTAATCTCCATTTTGGTACCTGTCCAATTCCTAAAGCAAATGACAACAGGATTTTGTGGGTTAACATTTACCTTGCAGCTGTGGTATCGTGACAGATTGAGGCATCAAGGTTGGCAAATAAAAAGCGTTTCCTAAAAAAAGTAATGGTTCTGGTTTCTGCATCTGCAGGCAGAATAAGGATAGGTGACAATACAGCCAACTAGATGAGCTGTTACTTAAACTGCTATTATATGTGTGAAGCCTAATTCTTCAGGACTATTTTAGTCTGCGCATGTATCTACTATTTCTCTCACCAAAATAGCTGTGTTCTTCATGTCCTCTGGGCAAAAGTTCTCTAGATCTACCTGGAAAAAATTAATTTCACTCCTGATGTTAATTGGACTTTGTCATATGGACTTTAAGTCACCTTCTGGAGATGAATGTGTGCAGAACTAAGGTCAGAGTTGATAGTTAGTCTTTTGTCAATTCATGTAAAAATTGAATACTTGAACCTAATAGTTAAAGAAATTACCTGAAATTAATTTTAAGAGATTATGGGGTGGACAGTTTCTGATGTAAGCTCTTTTAGAAACTGATTATTTCTTAAGAATAGCAACAGAAATGATACCTGCTTAATTATTGCTTTTGATATTCTACATCTTCATTAATAAGAAAAATCTTGAAAAAATAACTTCATAGTGAATTTTCATTGAATCGAGAGAGAAGTTACTAAAATCAAGAATTTTTCATCGAGCTCACAGGATGATAGCTTTAGCACGAGATGCCTAGGGGACAATTATGAAGCCATCTCCCAGCTGCTCTTGTGCTTGGAGGAATATAATGAACTAAATAATTTTTAAAAATCATAACGTAAAAGAAAGGTGTCGCAGGAAGCGTTACATGTAAGATTGTCCTGACTCTGGATATTTTGCAGGTATATAGGCCTATGTTATCTGCAGACAGCATTAAATGCATGGTAAGTGGTCATAGTTTCATTGCGTAGAGCTAGAAACACCCCGAGCCAGCACAGACACTGGAGTGTGGAGCAGCAATCCAGAGCTATAAATCCAAATCCAGACCTCCTGAGGTGTTAGGGTGGCCAGATGTGGATCCACATTACATCCCCTGCCCACACTTCTGTGTTGTGGAGGGTTGGGGTCCATTATTTTTGCTCAAACTGCTTTGGAAATAGTACCTTTAAACAGCTTTGGGCTATCATCTTTTCTTTAAATAGTGTGTCTATCAGAATAAAAATATCGACTAATGAAATCTTAGTAGAAGAAACATATTATATATGTTTTGCTTAGTCTTCCAAGCTCAGGGCCTTGTTCGGCAGCCTTTGGGCAAAAGCCATTTCTTTATAGCTCAGACTTACAAGAAAGAGGTTTGAATGCAATAGACATCCTCACCTTCCCACCTGCTCCACCATTTTTGGATTAAAAGTCCTCTGGAATTTAATAGGGAGAAAACTAATAGGATCACATGGAATTTACTTAACAAATACACAGTAGATTTGGCTGGATACAGCCTGTAGGGTACTGTAGAAAGGATTATCTCTATTCTCACTGCTACAGAATGGTTAAAAAGACCTACAGAAGTTGTTGAAGGCTGCACTGGACACAGTACGGGTATCCAGGAAGAGATTTTGCTATTAATTTCTTTAGAGATGTTTCTACAGGGCCTACTCAAGCAGCCAGATTGGGGTTATTTCCGCAGAGGCAGCGAAACGCAGAGCACCAAGTGCCCCGTGCAGCAACCCCATGGTGGCATCTTTCTGCTCCCAGGACTTTTCCCGAGTCCTTTGACTACGGAGCATCTTTCCCCCCTGCGTATGTGTGGCTGCTGCCGGGATCAATGGGACACCAGCGCAGGCAAAGCCCACGGGAGCACGTAGCAGAGGGAGCATGCACGGGGCAGCTGCTGGAGGAGGCCACGCGGGCATGGGTCCTCCTCGGAGCCCATCTCCGAAGCCCCGTTAGCCAAGCAGAGCTGCTGGGGATGGGCCACGTATGCTTGTTTCACCCATATATCACTTCACCTTTCCGCACAATCCCATACTGGCCTCGTCACTCGTTCAGCTGCAGGATATTGCGGTTTGGGGGCTCGCTTGCCAGGGCGGAGGAGTTGATGGAGCTTCGCTTGAGGATCCGGTTTATGATGTCCTTCCATGTCTTCTTGTACTGGTGTCGGAGCAAGGAGTACACAAAAGGGTCTGAGACGACTTTGCTGTAAGCTAAGCACTTGGAAATGATTCCCCAGTGGGAGCTGATGGGGACCACGGAGGATAACTCAATGAGTCTGTGAAGAGAGGGTGGAAGAAAGAGTAAGTGTTAGGAGGAAAGCCATGGAGCAACAGCACGACTGCAAATCAAAGGACACTCTTGTGTCCTCTCACGGATTCTCCTCTCCAAAGAAAGAAAGCAAAACCCCGTAACTTATTTTAGGGGACTTGCAAGAAACATAGCAAAGAATGATGAAAATGGAAAGGTAGCGCTCTCCTTATAGATGTTTGTGACTGCATATGTAAGTCGTCAGTTTGCTTCGCAAGGATGGGATTACACATCTCCTATTGGAAGGTCTGAACCTTCAAACTCTAAGATATTCTTGATTTAGTATATTTAGCTGTTCATTTATGGAGGTTGGGAGCAGATTCTGGGTGTGCTGTCTCCTAAAAGACTCTTTTGATCTTTTCCCTTAGAATCCACGGAACAATTGTGTGGAAAAAGGAACAGCTACAGCAGGAGATATGAGGCAGTTTTACTTCAAAAAGCCTATTTATTTGTTACTAGAATACATCTTTGGAGGTCTAAAACCTCTGAGTCCAAATATCTTTGATGTAGAGCTGGGCTGGTTCTCTTCTGGCGCTCTCAGGCCATGGAGATGTTGATAAAGTGACACCAATTTGTCTAGGGTAATATAACCGAGTCCTGATTTTTATTTCTCTCTAGTGGGTATTTTGTATGGGATTGTGAATGCTCTAAGGTGAGCAGGTCCACACTTTCCAGAAAATTTACTCTTCTTAAAAAACTTGATATAGCATCTACTCGTAAAATTATTTACTACAGAACACGTCCTCAGCTGTGGCACTAAACCAGGGCTGTTCCCTCACCCTTTCCTTGCAGGGCAGGTCTGACATCTTAAAACTAGGAATCAAATTCAGACATAATTATCTTCTACTCGAGCTGGTGAGGTCTCATCTGGCATAATTCCCTCTCATTTAATAAAAGGTAGCTTACAGAACCTGTGATAATATGATCCATCAGCCATGCTTCTTCCTACCTTGTTATTCCCCAGCTCCCATATTTGATGTCACCTTCTTTGCTTTGTGAAATTTCATCTTGTTGAATTTCATCTCATTGAGTTAATTTTGCTGAACGCTCTACAGATATGAATTTGATTAAGTTTACTTAAAATCAGTGCATGCGTTTAATGACTGAGCTAGGAGAGACTTGTGTCTCAGTCTCTTTCAGTTAGTTGCAAAAAAAATTTTAAAAAGGTTGGAAGCCTAGACTGGTTGATCCAACTTATATTTTTATCAACAGAATTGTTAAATATTTTGTTTAATGCTGTTTCCTTAAGACTTCTTACATGTTTTATGGTCCTTGCTTATTGATTTTGATAGCAAATTACACTTGTAGCTAGCAAGCAAAAAGCACAGAAATGTACACAAACCCCAAGCCACACAATTCCACTTATTGTACAAAGAATTAGAATTTGATCTCAGTCACTCAAGGCATATAATACACCTTATAGCCTTTGAAAGAGGGTTTTGTCTCTCACTGATGAGGGAAATTTTATGCATAGCTTCCATTTTCATGAAAGATTTCAGTGAAAAAGAAGACATTTTCAGGGAAGGAGCATTAATATTTCAGTGCTACTTGTAAATTTAATTCTCCGGCTAAGCTACATAACTCTGTTCCTTGCTTTCATAAGTCACTCATTCTATCTGATCTTCAAATGCCTTTTTACTTCAAAACTATAAACTATTTTGCTGTGAACCTTTGTTAATATTTTAGGACCTTATAATTTTCTAGGGCAATAGTGTCAAGCGGCTCTCCAATTACTTTGTTGCACCTTTGGTAAGCAAATGAGGATGTTACCTTGATCATTTTTTGCAGATAATAGACACTGAAAACTCTCTATATACTTGCATAGTTAGTAATTTTAGAAAAATATATATGGCAACATATCTGTTGTATGCATTGCTTGAACCTGGGAATTTTACTGAGTTATAAAGAAAATTCTGGCTAGACCTGAGAGTCTCAGGCAGGCTAAAATGGCTTAAGCTTCGGCAGTGAAAGAAAACAGCCCTGCATTTTGGAACTGACAGATGATATTACACTCATAAGAAGAAATTCGGCCCTTTCTCCAAGAATTTGTATCCAGTCCTTTAATTTAAATTCCAGATACTTCTGTTTGTGTTTAATTCTGATTTTATCAGGATTTGAACTTAGTGGTTCCTATTTTATTTATGGTACCAATAAGCTACATGAGTTTTATATTTCAATTTTGATGTTCATTTTACTACAGTCGCACTTGGTGGACTGCAGCTTTTGTGACATCTTGCTTGTGACAGAGCCTCCTTTTTAATAATTGCTTCACTAATATATATATAAAAAAAGGCATCTCACTGATTGTTAGCTGATTTATTGTTAGCTTTGCTTCTTAAGGGATGCATATACTACAGCTGGCCAGATACTGTAGGGAAGCAGCACAACCCATGCGTTCCTATAAGGAGACCTACAAATCTTGCAGACCTTGGCTTTTAACTATAGCAGTTCCTCAGAGCTGCAGGAACTACTTGTGAGCACAAAGAAACCACGGCAGAGAGTGTCACTGGGCAGCCCTGGCCACCAGAATTTTCATACAGGAGGAAAATATCCCAACCTCACATCAGCTGAGCCTTTTCAAGGGAGGCTAGAAAGCCACAAGCTTCCAATCTGTCAAACTAAAATTGCGCAGGGAAATCATGCATTTAGATACATGAGCAAAATTCACCAGGGAATGTGGAGTTTGCTTGTCCAGATCCAAAAAGGATCTATGTGCAGAGGACGTTCAAGCTGCTTAAAAGCATGGTTTATTTATCCAGTGTACCCCAGGGAGGATGCAAGAGAATTTAAGTCTTCTGCCACTTCCACCATCCTCCCCTTTTCCCTGAGGGCCTGGGACCGTGAACTTCTTTCTGATACAACCTCAGGTTTTTTAATTAAATGCAAATTTTCTCTCACATTGACAGCAATTATGAACTTACGTAAGCAAAATTCTGCATTTTGGTGGAAAAAAACTACAGTTGATAATAAATATTAGAATTTTTTTTAATAAAAAATATCTTTGGATATAATAGGTTTTGACTGAAGTTATTTAATTGCATAATGATAAACATAGCAAAAGAAGAGATATGTATACTAACAGCACTATTACAAACCTAGAAGCTATATATGTCTAGAAATATATAATACTTCTGTCATCCATAGGAAAGCTAAAATAAGCAAAATCAGAGCACATGACTACATATGATACAGATCAGCCAATAAACTAATTAAAAGGGATTTTTTCCTGATAAAAGTGCTAACTAAGCTTATTTTACTGTAATGTAACCTGAAAGAAATTTTGATTTACCAAAGAATTTATCTGCCTGGTCTTATAAGCAGGACTCTCACTAACTCACAGAACTGCTGTACAGAACTATTTGTTTTTAGTGTGGCAGCAGAAACATGTTATTAAATAAACCCTGCAATTTCCCATTTTGAGGCCTCAGTTCCCAAAGTGCTTAGATCTGTGATTAATTTAAGGGCATTGCTGTTTCAAGAAGTTTATTTCACTGCTTAACTTCTAATCATTGCCTTGAAAAGTGATGCCTCTTTCCTGTACGTAGCACTCTAGACCTAGTCCAGAAAATAATATATTTTTATAGAGTTCATCTCAAAACCCTGATAACCCCTGATAATTCAGGTATATTGGAAGAGGCTGGGAAAGCAGCAGCTTTTTCTGCCTATCACTCTCCCCCTGCTTGGACAAGCATCTTTGGCAACTCATTACCCTGCATCTTGAATCTGCTCATTGCCCTTCTCCATGAAAAAGCTATTAGCCCACGATAGACTGAAAGAGAGGTTCCAAGCTGAGATCTGCCTTATCTGAGCTTTAACTGAAGTCTCTTATATCTAAGAGAAATGCCCTTCTCGGATCAGGATCAGAACAGATTGCGTGGGGGGGATCTTTCTTCTATTAGAGCTATTTCCTATTGGATTTATACTTAAATGATGCTTATGCAAAGTAAAAGGAGAAGGGCCAGGACTTTCTACCCCCTCTTCTGCACCTTAAACCTCCCAAACGAAACCTCAAAGAGCTGCATAAAGAGTAGACAGCCCAGCAAGGGCTCAACACATTCCCAGAGGATTAGGCCCTGCTGCTGGCAGGGGAATGGCAAAGCTGGGGATTAAATGAGGGCTTAAGCAGCTCATTAGCTGGGGATGGTACCAAGCCTTGTATCTGCCATCCAGGCACAAAGGAGGGTGCTGCAGAGCAAAGAGCAAGGGTGGAGGTGGTGCCTGCTCGTGGCCTGAGATGAATATAGAGAAGCCCCAAACTAGGCTGGCAGCCCAGTTAGTGCAGGCAGGGGCTCAGGACGGAGCCTCCGGCTGTTATGACTACGGCTGCGATGGTTTTCATTAAATCCAGCCACCCAACACAAAGCGAAATTTAACCATTTGCAACCAAATACGGTGTTATAGTCTGAGATGACGGCCAGACGACCTCACTTCTTACACTACGTGTCATGCCTGGTTAGAGTGTGTGGAGTGGCTTATTGTGGCTGTTAAGTTGAAGGGAAGATATATAGGGAAACACTGTTAGAAATATGCTTGCAATGTTCTCTTACAAATAAACAGCATAAATGCATTGGTTATTATTGTCTCGAACATAAAATTAATGTTGCATGCAGGTTTCCATTTGCAACAAGAGGCTACAATATGTTTATATAAATTAGTTAGTTAGAAATTCAGAATATTATACCAAATTGGAAAAATCTGTTTTTTGCTATGTGACACCTTATACTGAGACTTAATTCAGCTAATTACCTCTAAAATGATTCATTTTTACAATGGATCTGAGTTTGGCTGAAGTCAGCCCCAATAATTTCTGTTTGATAAAACTGGAGTAGGCGGTACTTTAAAAATACTTCTTTTCTTTCTCTGTTCTGCATAAAACAGCAACATTTCTTTATTTCTTTTTTGTTTTTTTTCCTATAGCCTTTTAATAATGCATGCTAGTTACAAATTTCCTCACAATAACTTGATAACAGTTATCTGGATATACTCACTTTCTAATACTTATGTCTCATAGGAGTAATTTTGTGTTTCCCACAGGAACCATTTTCAAAGATAAGCTAGAGATAAGCTCAAGACAGATGAAGACATTGGCTCATAAATCACAAGAATTTTTTGGCTATTAGCCAGAAGAGCTTTGATATTCTGTTTATGACTAAGAGCTCTATCCAGTAAGACAAACTCCCCTTGCAGCCTGTGGGTCATATACTCACCTCAGTCTGATATTGTTTGACTGGATTATTAACATCTGATTTGTTCAAACTATTGTCATACTCCTGAGGTCATCCACCTCATTCAGGCAGGCAGTTGACTGTCTGGTCCAAAAAAAAAAAAAAAAAAGGAGTAGAAACTGGATTCTTTGTCCTTTGTGGACCAATTCTTTATTCACCTTCCAATGATGGTGACCAAAACATCCATTTGACTGATTGAAAAAAGCTTTGCCCAAAGACTGCATCAGGACATGGGATAATTACCATGAGATATATGTAATTCTTTTACTTCAATAAATGAACTCTCTGTTATAGGAGTGGAAGAAAATGGGCAATATTTTGACAGGGGACCTGAGGATTAGCGTTCAGTTTCTGACTCCCAGTGCCCTCCTTTCCCTAATTAATGTTTGCTTCAGCAGGTAGCTCCACACTTACCTTGTAATAACATAAGGTGCAAAGCAAAGTATAAAAGTCCCAATGAAGGTACTAATTTTCTTCGTTGCTCTTTGCCTCCGTCTCTTCTGCTCCTCTAGACAACGCTCTCTTACGCTGTGTCAAGACAGAAAAAGACCATGAATCGCAGCATCACATAGCAAAGTTTAATGGCTTTCCTTACAGAGTGAGCTGTCCAGTAAGCACGGTCATAATGGATAATTATTATCATAATTACATGATATATATTTATATTTACATATATATATCCATCGTAATGGATGATGCCAGCTGCACTACATTTATGTGGGACAACACTGACTCTTAATGCATTGTACGATCACCTTAACCTTGGAAAGCAGTTCCTGAGAAATAGAAGTATTTATATGTGTACACTTATTATATCTATTCTTACATAGTGAAATTGGTGGAATTCAGCCTTGGGTTGAGCAGCTGTAGCTCTTTTCTGAATTAATTGAGGCTATATTTGCAGGCCAGAGTTTCCCTCATGATATTCAAAGAGGTTTGGAAAATATCCAAAGTGGGGAAGGCGACGGAGCACTCCTCTAGAAACAGCAATTTGGAAGGAGAAACTTCCCACAGAGATAAGAAATAAAACACAATAAGAATCTATCAGGAAAATATACCAGGTGCTCTCAGCTTAGTATCTTCCTATGGTTGCTGTGGGTCTCAGTGGGCTCCAGGCTGGGGGCTTTGCAAAGAAGAGAGCACTGGGTCACAGGTCCTTCCTCCACCAAGTCCTCATCTTCACACCATGAAACCCTCTGCGATTTGGCCAATTTGCTCATGGGGTTCCAAGCACAGCTACATTGCTAGCTGTGGAATTTATTACCATGCCTTTCCATTATACCCTGCAACTGCAAACGTTTGATCTCCACCGAAATTCCTGCAAAGACCATTGAAGTTTCAGGGATCTCCATAGTGTCTCAGAGATCCCCATAGCAATGGA
>JAVCKT010005093.1:15290-27327 GCA_032273925.1 Rhynchotus rufescens
TATGCTACCTTTAGGTTATGCTAAAGAAAAATTTTGTGTTGATCTATTTCATACATGGTCTTACTTTACCAGTCTCCTGAAACAGAGAGGCAAAAATGAACAAGAAGCAGTGGAAAAAGGTTGTCTTTTTTGAAACGACAAATCACCTCACTCCTAAAGAATATGTCTAAATAGACAGGAAAAGGCCCCTGGGAACATTATATATGCTACGTCTGAGTTATTTGCAGTTGGAAATGGCAAGTTTCTCAGTCTGAGAAGGAAAAAAGCTTTCACCTTTTCCAGGGAACCTAAGATGTGCTTTCCACTCTGCAGCAGATGGAGAACTTGAAGTATTTTTACACACAGAGATGATTTTAGAGGTTCTACAGTTTCACTTATGACCTGGATTATTGGATTTCTGATATCTCAGGCACCTGGCAGTATAGGAAAAGAAATCTCCAAAGTAGGTCAGGGGTAGAGTGGTTTTTGTTTGCTTGTTTTTCACCTCTAACAGTTTCTCTGCTTATATTTTCCCATGCTGTATTTAGCATGTACAAAGTTGTCTTGGACTTCTGGATGCAAGGCTTGGAAAGTTTAGAGGTCTTTAACCAATTTCTTTTGTTCAGCTTTTCCAGATGTAGCCAATAAATACCACATTAGGAGGTAAGGTATTTTATCTCATCCTTTCATATAGAGACATGCACACAAGGTATTTTGCTTTCATAGATACATATGCATAGATAAGAACACATACTCAAAGTCCGGTAGTGACACTAGTAATAGAACTGGATTATTGACTAAGCTTTGATTTAAAATTTGAATATCCTGGGAAATCTGTGCTATATTCCTTTGAAAGTCTGGTATTTTAAATAAAGATTATGAGATACGAGCCCTTAAGTTCTGTAAAGCTGGATGCACCAGAAAGACATTATAGATAATTTGAGTTGAGAAATATATGTGTTAAGAACATAAGTGAATTCTTGCACAAACCTCTCACAATAATTGAGATAAGTTGGTGTTAGGAACAAAGCTAGGAAGAAAACAGTACCCAGTAAAAATAGCAAAGCTAACTTGAAAGGACAAGTTGCCCTAAACATTCACACGATTTTGTGGGGGATTTTGGAGGTTTTCTTTGTACTCATTTTGAATGATCTTCAGAAGATCACTTGTGGCTTTCCAAGCCACAGGTAATAAAGCCATCTGTCATAATTTCTATTGCTAAACTGCCTCGTGGGTGGATACTGAGTCACAGGAAGCAGAAAAGTGTCCATACGCATTTCTCAGGGTTGAAACTAGAGCATACAAAAAAAAAGGAAAAAGAAAAAGAAATCGAAATCGGGGGTAGTCTGAGGTGGAGAACGTTGTTCTTTCATACTCGTCCTTCTAGTCATTCCTGACTATGCTATTAGACACCAGAATAAATGCCAATGTTCATCTCTGCAGCCGTGTATGCCCTCCCAAGTTCTCATCCCAAGTTCTGCTCCATACTCCTGGTCAAAATACAAACCAAGCAGCCTAGCTGGAGAATTATGAGCAAATATCTCTATCCCCCCAGAAAGGTGCCATCTTGCCCTGATCCCTGCAGATTCCTTGGCCTTGGGGCTGGGAATTCTAAAAACATTATCTCCTTTTTTGAGGATAGAAACTGATGTCCAGGTCCTTCAGGTCAGCTCCCGGCTGTCTGCAGGGTGCCTCGGGCATGGACAGGCACCATGTGCAGGCTGGTGCCTTTCCCAGCTCCTCGGTCCATATCGCCCTTGGGCTGCCATGTAGCAAGACCACTTTCCTCCACTTTCCTCCTCCACTTTCTCCCTTATACTCCCCTGTTTCCTAATAACCTAGGAAAACCTGCCTCACCCACCTTCTCTCCTTCAACCAAGTCTGCTTCCCTTCCAGATCCAGACAAATCCTTTTTATGCAAGATTTAGAGTTCATGCCTAATCTCCGACGTGACTCTTTTGCACAGCAGCCCAATCTGCATTCACACCCCTTTGCTGTTTGCCTTTGAGTGTTATTTTCTCAGCCCCCAGAGACCTTCCTCCTTCTGCATCTAGGCACAACAGGCTTGCTTAAGGGCTCTCATTTGAAATGAACTTTACACATCCCTTGCTTGCCATATTAGCATTGCTATTTAAGATTCTCTCCTTTGGATTTAAGCATTCAAGCCTGCCTGCTTTGCAAATGTTATTTCCTCAGGATCCTTCCTTTGGGAAAGATAAAGTTACTGAGCGTGCAGCAAGCAGGGAAATGCTGGGCAGAGGGAGAGCATGCAGTGTCCCAGCTTCCCCACACACTCCTGGAGCTAAAGGACATGTGCAGTCTCTGACCACTGCCTCTCCACGGCACCCAGGTTCATTTTGTAATGACAGGGGCAAAAAATATGAATCAATCAAGTACTAAATCCATCTTCTGAGATGAAGGGTGCTGATCTGAGCACTGTCTCAAAGGGAAGGCTATGCCCAACCACAACTGCCTTTCTCTTGCTCTCCCTCCCAAACCAAGCTCCAAAGCACAGCAAAGCACAGTTATTAATACAACAGGAGAAAAAAAATGAGCACAAGTGACAAGAAACATGCAGAATAGAATCTGGAAGAAAGACATTTGCTCTCTCCCCCTGCCCATCCCCTGCTGTCGTACAGATCAAGTCGCACTTAACATGACATCGAACCTGGTCCCGGCTTCCTCCACAGCAAAAATTTGCAGCTGCTGAACACACAGGCACCTTACCTGGGGTGTATGTCCACAAGCAGCACCAGGGTCTGCATAGTGATCACGTCAATCCGTTTACAGTGGAACCGTGCCACCTTCAGCACTTTTAGATATGTGAAACACAGCACTACGAGGGAGAGGAGGAAGCTGAGGGTGTGGAAGACCCCCGTGAAAATCACAAACTGTGTCCTCTCCTCTGGTCTCTTGTTGTACAGGGTGCAGGAGGCATAGAGGTGATGGAAACCCACCCAGGAGAGAGAAGCTGCCACTATCGGGAATGACACCGAGTGCAACCACGTGTAGCTCAGTATGAGCGCAGCATCTCTGTACCTCATCTTGGAGTGATAACTGAGCGGGAAGACCACCGCAATCCACCTGTCAATGCTCAGAGCTGCCATGCTCAGCATGGAGTTGGTGGTCAGGAAAGTCTCCAAGAAGCCCACCACGTGGCAAACCTCATCGCCTCCCGGTTGCCTCTCATAAATGATCCCAGCCAAGGTCAGGGGCATGCTCGACACAGTCATCAACAGGTTGCACAGTGTCAGGTTGAGGATGAACAATCCCGGCACCTGCTTGCGGATGTCGGCGCTGTACAGGAAGCAGATCAGCACCAGCACGTTGGACAGCAGGGACACGAGCATGAGCAGCACCACCACGAAAGCCAGGGTCACCTCCCAAATGTCCATGGTGCGTCCGGTTCATGGGAGCAACATCTCCAAAAGTGCGCAGCGCCGGCGGCCGGCGAGCACGGCGCGGGGCGCGCTCGCCTCGCCCTCCTCGCCAGCCCGCTCGCGCTCTTGCATGCCCGCCGTATTTTTAGAAGAGCTGCCGTTTTTTTTTGTCTCCAGCCTCCCCCTCCTCGCTGCTCCTTTCCACGTCAACGCTCCCGGAGACGTGCACAAAAGCCCTGGGAATGCCCATCAAACTGCAAGGAGGGCTCAGGAAGCATCAGCAGGGCTGAACCACTGGCTCCGCTCGGCTCGGCTCTCCCGGGGTCCCTAATTACGAAGCCCGAGCTTGCAGGCAGTGCAGGGATGTGCGCTCTGCCTCTCGTGCTCTCGCTCTCTCCTCCCCTCCGCCAGCCCTCGCTCGCTTCCAGGCTGAATGTAACCTGCTTTTTATGATCGCAGATAAAAACCCCATTAATGGATTAAGGCAAGCACACTGCTGGTGATTCGCGAGCACGGTTATGTCAGCCCCTCTCCTCAGTCCCTCCCCTTCTCCGTGCAGTTGTGGTGAGACTTTCCTCGGGAGAAACCCCATGCATTCATTTAATTGATTTAGCCACTAATTTGCAAGCAGCCATATAGCTGCATTCCTATGCTCCAGCACATTCCCTCTATCTTGGTGCATCCGTGTCACAGTTGCTGCTTGCTTTCTGCTTGGGCAGGGAGTCTCTTTCTTCCTCAATAGCTCAAAAAGATAGGAAAAAATGTGCATATTCTGCTACTTCTCTGGAGCTGTCAGTAGGATCTTGGATCCTACTTGGATCTATAGCTTAGCACTTTGCTGTCCTAGCTCTCTAAACATGGCCCACGGTCAGAAAATGATTCCCCCACCCTCTTCCTCTTGCTTTTCAAAGTAAAGCAGCCAGAGCATCAAATGGTACTCTGGAAGTGTATCCAGTGGTGCTCGGGATGTAGGTGCTGTGTGGCAGTGATGGAGGGGAATCTCACAAGTTCACTGCCAGCCGTGGTGTCAGGGTGACACATGTGATTCCTCCTTCGCACACTCGGCCTCTTCCCCGGCTCCAATCAATCCTGCAAGGCCCCGGCTGCACAAAGCACTCCTGTGCTGCAAAGCCTGTGCAATTTAGCCATTCATCTTGCCCTGCCACACACAGGGATACGGGTTTATCAGGACACTTTTCAGAAGCAGTGCTTCAATTTTCTCTTAAACTAGCTGTAGTTCCTCTTGGATTCAGAAGCTCTGCACGAGAGTGATTCTCCCCTATTCAATAGGGAGTCTGGCTTAGGTCTCCAAGCAGAAGGTGCATAAGGAAGGATTAAATTTGCATGCGCAAATCGAGAACTAGGAATGACAGTCAGGAAACGAAAACTCCTCTGAAGCAACAGACAGACGTAATGTAGCAGGGAGAGGGACAGCCAGACATGATTCAGGGAAACAGGGATGGGATATGAAGGGTCGGACTTGCGGCTGGGGTAGTACAGGGGATTTGCCCTGCATGGCACCAATGTTGTGAAGGAAATGGTAGACCAAAAGAGTAAGGTTGAACATATCTTTAAAAACCAGCAGAATTATGGACAGGCTCTGCTGGATAGATAGTTCCTGTTCTGTTACAAGGAGTAGAAAAACATAGTCTCTATACCTGGGTTTCCCTTGCTCGCATTGCAATTACCAATTCATGCCTAGGGAGCAATTCTGAGTGCTCTGCACCTCTGCCCTCTGTGCTGCCCACAAGCCAGGCTGCAGCAAGAGGGGAGAGGCGGCAGCAAGAGGAATTCCTGGGAGGAAAATACGTGTCTGCATTGCATCAGCAGAAGCAGGTTAATCCAAAGCAAACCCCCCAGCCCATCTCCCCTGCACTTGCATCGGAGCTTGTTCCTGTGAAACGCCTCCCTCCACCTCATCCCTTTCATGCAGCGCTGGGAAGGGTGGGATTACTGTTCCGATTAGCGTGGGGAAGCTACATCAAAGCTGCGAGTTTGACGTGTTCTTCAATAATTCAGTAGGCCTGAATGAATGAAGCGTTCCTAGTCCCATGCTTCACAGTTTTCTATGTACAAGTTTCCTAAATCAAAAAAAAAAAAAAAAAAAAAGTTGTTATTGATAAGACTAAACTCCCTCTAAACCTCTAAAATTTACAGACGAAATGTAGCAGCTAAGAAACAGCTCCAATCTCTAACCAAGTGAGTAAGCCTTCCAGATTCCAGGGAAAAGCTGAAGTTTTCTCTTGATGACTAATTTGAGTCTCGGTATGTATGTCTAGCTCTAAAGGCCCACATGCTTTGCATAATTGATTCCCTTCTTGCTAATCCCCGCAGCTGGGGGTATTTACTGAGCTCTTCTGCATTTATTTATTATACATACCTAGGAGAGCATGATAGATCCATCAAATAGCTTCATTTTACATTAATCAGGAGGAAAGAATATACTCTGCGTATTTTATCACTGTGGAGAAAATAAATGTGTTGCACAGCTTGCCTGTGAGCTCCTAATGGCAAAACCTGCATGTTTTGGTTATAGTATTTCAATGACATGCTACACTATGAGTTAGAAATAAGTACTACTAATAAATACCAATTATTACCAAAGAACTCTCACGATATTAGATCTTGATTTAGAAGATCGATACTCCTTTGGTATTTGCTCCATTATCAGGCACACAAAACCATAGCACATTGGCTGCATTTTTGTATATTAAATGTAGAGGGGACTCTATGAATCAGCATGGCCCATGAGACAGAGCAAAGGCCCATGAGATAGACAGAGATAGACAGTCAGGAGAGCTGAATCCTATATCACTACAGATGGGAACATCAGTTCAGCAAATCTCTCCACCTTCCTTCTGTGTACATGGATTTTAAACTCATGGGGACAAGGACAAGGTGCTTGTAGAAAGTGAGACCCTGAGATTTGTGAGTTCCCAAAGGCTATATCTTAATCAAATAGAGAATGTTGCTCACAGCTGGGCAGTTCTGTGGGGATAACACAATTTCTTGCTATTCTTTTACAACAGCCTATCAATAAGAGATTTATTGCCTATGCACCACTTGCATACCGGTTTACCTCAACTGAGATATGATTTGTGCTAGTATTATATCAGATAAGAAGGATATTGCAACATTATGAAACTTATCTGGATAAGAGTTTAATTTATCGTTCTCCATATAGTAATTTTATTACATTTTTGTCTGCATTTGGCAAAGCGCAAAGGCATAAATCTAATTATATTTCAATGCTTAGAACTTACCATTAAAGTTAAAAATTTCTTTAATCTTAAAAGTATGCCATGGAAGAAAAAGATAGTTACATGATGGCACTGAACAATAGCAGATTGTTTTTAAGGGAGACAGCACGTTTCCAGAATCACAAAGCGGCTGAGGCTGGAAAGTACATCTAGAGGTCTCCTAGTTCAACTCCACTGCTATGGCAGGTTGCTCAGGGTTCAACATCTCCAGCGATGGAGTCTCCACAACCTCCCTGAACATGTCCCGATGTTTGACTCATCTCACTATAAAGGTTTTTCTTATGTGAGACTAGTGAAATAAAGGTCCAAATGTGTTTTATAGCATGTTGGTGACACTGCATAGGGACCCCAACCTTCCCCAGGGAACTGGATCTGCTGGACGCAGATAGTGCTTATGCCTATGATGTGTGGATGGAAGGCTGGTCTTTGATAGGAGTGTTCAGGGCGGGGAAAACCCTTCTCTGCGTTTGTCCAAATGAGAGTATGGACTATTCAGTATAATGAAATCGTTGTGCTGCATCCTATTTATACACTATAGGAGACTGCTTGATAACCCGACCAAGCCAACTAAGTTACTCCATCTATGTTTGACTAACAATGTGCAGACTTTACCAGTCTCTAATAACAGCAACATTGACATATGGAAGAAATTGCTCCTCCTTTACCTGTGTCTCAGCCCGCTCAAAGGCAGCCAGCCTTCTTTGGGCAGGCAGTGTGCCTGCAGACAGCCCCTGGGTATTTCCTCTTGCCTCTATCAATCCTTACTTTTTTTGGCTTCCTGGCTTGGAGAGTTTGCAGGATGTTCATGAACTGCAGAGCTGACTTGCGTCTTTTTATTTTCAGTTAAACCAAACTCTTGTAACAGCAGTACTTTTACTCTGATTATTGGAGGGTCAAATGTCATGGTGTAAAAAGCACAGTCTAATCCTTTTCTATACGAGTAAGATAACGGCTCATGAAATCACTATTCTGCTGAATCAACACTTAAACTCTCACTAACTTCAATGGAGTCAGAATTTCGCCATATATGTACTGCAGAGATAGTATGAGTAATGACTTGTGTAATGTCTACATACTTTGTGAGGATGGTAGACAGATTTAATGGGGCAGCTGGCACTGCTAGCTCATTGCTCCACTGGAAATGTCAGAGGCAGCAGAGAAAGCTTTCTTCTCTGCAGCTGCAAAATCGCAATTTTTGAGTCACTGCACAGTGTGAGCTGAGCCTCTGTTCCTCTCAAACCTTGACTAGAAGGAATGTCATGACGCAGAAGGGTTACACATCATTCAGTGTGTTTCACTGAGAAGTTTTCTCCAATTTCTATCCCATCTTCTCTCCTATGTACAAAATGAAAAGAAAAAAAAGCTTTATTATGTACCTTGCTTTATCATGCATTTTCCTACTTCCTTACCCTCCAGACGGCGGTACATGTCATGTCTATTGAGTCCTGCACAGTACATTGTGAACCTAAGGAGGTGTCTCAACAGTTACATGGCTTCTTGCAAGCCACCACTCTGGAAACTGGAGTGAGAATTCTTCCACATCTTCACCATGCTGCCCTTACTCTCATTTACTAAAGTTCTTCTACTAACTTATTAATGCTCAGGTTGTCACTACTCATTAGCTTCCTGCAGTGAAAGAAACATCAGGTCCTCAATCACACGAATGTTGCTTCTGGATGCTCTGCCTCCTGGATAGATTTTCAAGGGCTCTTCAGGCAGAATCCAGGAATCAAATCAATGCAACAGCAGCAACATGGGTGTATCTCTCAGCCAGGAGCTTTAGTGTGTGCATAGGTGGACAGCTCTGCTCCTGCTATGCTGGGCTGCTTCTGGGTAAGGTGAAAACCCTGGGCCCTGGGACCAGTTAGTGGAGGAGCAGGATTCATCACTTGGTGTAAACCTGGGAGCAACTGTGGAAAACTGGAAAAAAAGGAAATCATGTGTTTGAAGGTCTACCTCTCTGATGACATTGTTATTTGCATGCTGAACTGCTATTCTGGTGCCAGTTGTGTTAAAACATATCAATCGAATATTACTTAGATTAAAAAGGCTGTGATCTAGCACCAGGAGCTCAGGTAGGGCTATGTTCCCAACTGCTAGGACAGCTCCAGCGCAGGCTTACGGATAATGCTGGCTGTAGCCCTGTGTTCAAACTCTCATGCGAAAAGTAATAGACATTTAAAATGCAGGGAATATGTTTTAGGGAAAGAAGAAAGACAAATGCTAGTTAAATGGCTAGTTAGATAACCAAAATATTCTTGGCTATGCAAAGGCAGGTAAAACAAATATTAACAAATTTGGTGGAGGAAAGGCTGAAATGAATTGGCTACCTGTTCCGATAACTAAGTGATATTTGTCACATCCATTCTCCTCTAGAGAGAATTTATTCTCGTTATCCTACAGTTCTTCAGAATGTCAGAGTAGAAATCACTTTTGTCAGACTTGCTCTTTACAGCCGTGCAGAATTTCAAATTCCTCTTGTTTCAAACTGGGCCAGTTCCTTCTCAGTCAGAAAAGACTAAAATAGAGGCTTGCAACAGAAGGCTTTAAAAATGATGCATAGATGGTAATGCCTATTTCTATATACAAAGTCACACATGAGCACCCACCCCTATAAACCTCTGTTTATCCATTAGCTTTGTATTTTTTCATAATTGCTTCTCGAAGAGTGACTTTACTTTGATCTTTATATCTATTCATTTCTGTATCTGCATGAAGCATTCATTATTACAAGCACATTACAAGATTGAAACTAATAATTTTTATGTCTTTCTTAGTTGTTTCAAAAAGAAGAATTTTCTTTTCTCTCTCTTGCCTTTTCTACAGAGGAGAGTGGATTACCTGTGGGATGAGCTAATCAAATGCATTTGCTTTATTAAGGATATTTGTGTCTTTGCCTCGGGTTAAGCGGAAGAGTTTGGGTTTAAAAATATCTTAGCATCCTGCTTAAGGGCTGCCCTGTTCCTCAGGAGATACCAAACCTCCCAAAGAAGAACTTGAAAGCCTTTTATTCTCTCATTTTCACCAGAACTCAAAGATACAGGTTGACGGAGCAGTCCTGCTGCCTTTGTAGGTTGGGTCTCAGCCACCAAAACTGGTCTGAATCTTCTCTTGGAGAAGACCCGGACATGCCCGCCTTTCTATGAGTGCCAACAACTGCTTGCTAGAGTAGGCTTTGGGGCTGTCAAGATATAAAAGATTCTATCCTGGGAGCAGGATATAGCTCATACTTCATGAAATCCTGCTTTATGTACACAACATGCATTTTAGCCCTCTTAATCCTCAAGTCAGGCTCGAAAATCATGTTGAATAATACCTGTCTGCTTGGCAGATACAGAATTAAGACGCTGGCTTAAATTCTATTTAATAATTTAAGCACTGTATCAGGCAACGTGTGCATCTCTTTGTCGTGTGTGCATACCCCTATAATTGAATATATGCTATGAACAGCATTATATTCCTCTGTGTCTACACTGATTTCCAGAAAAAGCTGCAGACTAGTCTCCTTTTTTTTCTTTCCTTGAGGTTGGCATTTCAGATAATTTATCTCTATCTCGGTGTTTATTTGTAGATGCTGTTTTTTCATAATCCTGGATATATTTTAGTAAATAACCTCTTTCCTGTGAGCACCACATGAAAGGCACCTCTGGGTGCTGGCTGAACTATTGACTTGAACTAGAGAGGTCTTGCTGTGGCTGAGGGCACCATAGCAATTGCCTTGGGATGCAACTTCTGTGCCTGCAATGGGTCTGAGAGCAGGGTCAGGGTGGTCTGAGAGCAAGCAGAGGGTCTGAAGTGGTGTTAGATGTGACAGCTTGCTGCGTATGTGCATTTCATGTGCCCCATAAATAGAATTCCTGGTCCATAATGCAGCTGAAACCAAAAGTGTAATTCTAGAGATAACCCACATACATCCCTTAGCAGCAGGCACATGCAAAATGCATGTATTCACCGGGTTCTCAAATCAGGATAAAAGCTCATATTTACCCACTGAGTCATGAATCAGCTAAAATCAATATTTTTATTTTAAAGCATTAGCTTCAGATTTGGGTGGGATTTTTTTGTTTGTTTTTTTTTTTTTTTTCCTTTTGCATAAGCCTCCCAGGCTGAGCACTGCCCTGCCAAATCTTCTCTTTGAAATAATTTTTTGTGACAAGGCATGCATCACTGAAAATATGGATCTGTAATGAAAGTGATGACACAACGTTACAGTGCTGCAAACACAAAGAGGCAGTGACAGTATCTCAGAGCAACGCTCCAATTTTGTGTGCGCGTTGTCCAAAAATTGTTTTGTCTTAATGCAATCGTATGAGAGTATAAATTACAACATATGTGAGCGAGGGTTTTGTGGGGTTTTTTTGTGAGTCATTAACTAAAGTGGCCTAATTTGTGGTGGCAATGGGGATGTAGTGGTGAGTTAACCATCCTCCTGGATGGTTGTGTGTGTGTGCTTGGATATATCAGCAAACATCTTCTGCCTTGGTCAGAACTCTGTGCTGTGGTGGTGGCCAGAAAGAACCAGAGAAGACCTAAAAATAGTCTTTCTGCTCTCTTCCTGAACCTGGATTTGCAAATCCATAGATGTTTGTCTTTCTGTCCTTCTTGAACTCCTAGGCATGACAACTGCCTTTGCTCTGCAGTCTTTCTTGGTAAAAGATTCTTTATAAATAAGTAGACAGGTATGTAGGTAAAGATACAGGTAATATCCGGAAATATTCCATGATTTTATCTCTATCCACTAGCAGATAGCATTGTTTGCTGTGACATCTTTTAAGTATAATTCTTTATGCTCTGGAAAGGCAGCTCACACATGGAAGAGCTCCAACCCTAGTCCCATGGGAGCAATTGGAATTGCACAGCCTGCAACTGGGCTGCTCCTCTGTAGGTTTCAAGAGCTCCTTGGTTGCCTTATCCGTGCCTGTGCCACAATTTTTGCCACTGTTGTGATTTCAGATTTGCTGATGCTAAACTCTGAACCAGGACAGGGATAAGTTGCAGAAGCTCAGCCAAATAACTTTCCCTTGTCTTTGCTAAATTGCAAAAAAGCCAATTTAGTATTAAAAAAACCCCTCTGTTTCACTCTGAATAGGTCTAGAGACAGCAAGGAATCAGGAGAAAGTAGCTTAAAAGTTAAAAAATGAGCTTAAAAGTTAAAAAAATCTGGAAAAATTTGGAAGTATTTTGAGCAATCTGCAAGGGAGAGAGGAACAAGAAAAAACTCCTGGTGTCCTTTTGGCCAGGAAAGTTTGGAATTCTGAAAAAAATCTTGATGTTTATTTACTTTGTTTTGTTATTTTTAGTTTTAAAGGTTGTTTCATTCCTTATGAGATGGTAGTAGGTAGTATGACATGATATTATGGTGGCATCATTTCACTGGATTTTTCTGTATCGTCTTCCCACTGCAGTCCTGAGGAATTG
>JAVCKT010005094.1:0-20099 GCA_032273925.1 Rhynchotus rufescens
GCAGCAGGGTGGCTGTGTCGGTGGGTGGGCAGCGGGGTGGCAGCGTTGGTGTGTGGGCAGAGGGGTGGCAGTGTCGGTATGTGGGCAGAGGGGTGGCAGCGTCGGTGTGTGGGCAGCGGGGTGGCAGTGTCGGTGTGTGGGCAGAGGGGTGGCAGTGTCGGTATGTGGGCAGAGGGGTGGCAGCGCGCTGCCAAGCGGGGCGGGACAGCAGCACCACAGGACCCAGCGATGGTGCTGGCGGGGCTGGGGAAGCTGCCGCGGAGCTGGGGATGGTGCTGTGGGACCTGACGATGGTGCTGGCAGGGCTGGGGCTGGTGCTGGGGGGCTAGGGAAGCTGCCACAGGACCGAGAGATGCTGCTGTGGGATTCGGGGATGCTGCTGTGGGATTTGGGGAAGCTGCTGCGGGACCCAGTGATGCTGCCAGGGTGCCTGGGGAAGCTCTGCAGGTGGCAGCAGGGGCCATGGGGCTGGAGTGCAGTGCTGAGTGGGCAGGGGCCAGGCATGAAGGTGACGGTGCCAGGCTGGGTGTCCCGCGCCCGCCCAGCCCAGCGCAGCCAGTGCAGTGCAGCTCCCGCAGCTCCCGCAGCTCCCGCAGCTCCCGCAGCTCCTGCAGCCCTGGGCTCAGGCCCCACTCGCGCCCATGGGACACTGCACCCAGGGGCCCTGAGCTTGTTTGTGACTTCTCCTGGCAGCCTGGGCGGCTCCTGGTGCTCCAGGGTTTGCCTAAGGCCTGGCTGGGTCATTGCCCTGGGCCCCTGCGCTGAGCAGGGCAGAGCCCTGGCAGCCCCATCCCCCTGCAGCCCTGACCCTCCAGCAGCCCCCGTCCCTCTGCAGCCCTGTACCTGCTGCAGCCCCTTCCCTCCCACATCCCTGTCCATCCTGCAGCCCGGTCCCCCAGCAGCCCCATCCCCACACACAGCGCAGTCCTCCTGCAGCCTCTGTCCTCCTGCAGCCCTGTCCCCATCAGCCCAGTCCCCCCGGCAGCCCCGCGCGCTGCCCCTGCACCGCGCTGCCCCGGCCGGTGCCCCGCGCTGCCCGCCGGCCTCCGCGCCCCGGCACTTCTGTTTGCGCAGCCCGGCGCCGCTTCCCCTTTCTGCGGGCGGCAGCCGGAGCGGGGCTGCACGAGCGGAGCCTGCTCGGACCGGGGCCGCAGCCCGCGGGCCGCAGCCGGGCCGGATGCGCCGGCACCGGCGGCCAGAGGCGGCTCCGGGCCGGACGGGCGAACGGAGCCGCCCCAGCCCCGGGCCGGGAGCTGCCGCCCGCCGCGGGAACGGCCTCGGGCAGCGGGGGCTCGGCCCCCCCAGCGCCGCGCCGAGCCCGGGGGCTCTGGGCGCCGTCGTGATGCGGGGCCGGAGTCGGGGCTGCCGCCGGGCCGGGATCGCAGCCGCGTGGGGGGCTCTGCGCGCGCGGAGCCCCGTCCCACGGCCTCCGCACCCCCGCAGCGCTCTGGAACTTCCCGCGCACCAACGAGCACCACCTGCCGCTGCAGATCGGCGAGACCGTGCACATCCTGCAGGCGGCCGAGGGTGAGGGGCGGCCCCGGCCCCGGCCCCCGGCCCGGCCCCGCGCCGCCCCGCCGGGACTCCGGTCCTCCTGCTCCCCGGGCCCGGCTCCAGAGCACCCGGAGCTGTGCGGGGTGGGGGACATCGGGTGCACCCAGCCCCGGGGCGGGGGGGCCAGCGTGGCACCCCCTGCACCCCCCTGCCTGCTCACGGCCCCCGTCCCCGCAGGCTGGTACCGCGGCTACTCGCTGAGGAACCGGGCGGCCCGGGTAGGTGGGGGCTGTGGGACTGGCGGTGCGGGGACCTCTGGCTGTGGAGGGACCCGGCGGGGACGTCCTGGCCATGGTGGGGACACGCGGGCTTCATGCAGGGCATCTTCCCGGCCTCGCTGATCCACCTGAAGGGCGCCGTGGTGCAGCGCAGCGGGTAGGTGCTGGCGCGGGGACGGCCTCCCTGCGCTCCTCCACATGGCACGGCAAAGCTGCCGGGGTCCTGGTGGGGTGCGGGACAGATCCCAGCGCGGGGTGGGACAGAGTCCTGGTGCATGTGGGATGGGTCCTGATGCGGTGCAGGATAGGTCCTGGTGCGGTGTAGGATGAGGTCCTGGCCTGGTGCAGGATGGGTCCCGGAGTGGTGCTGGAAAGGTCCTGGTGTGGTTCTGGATGGGTCCTGGTGCAGTGCAGGACGTGTCCTGGCGCAGCACGGGCTCTCAGAGCGCTGGCATCTCTGCAGTGCGGAGGAGAGCCTGGTGCCCGCCGAGATGCCCATGGTGCAGGAGATCACCACCACGCTGCGCGAGTGGGCCACGCTCTGGAAGCAGCTCTACGTGGTGAGGGGCCGGGCCGGGCGGCAGGTCCCGGGCGCCCGGCCCTCCTGACCGCCCGGCCGCCGCAGACAGGGCAGGCGCAGCGGTACCGGCAGGTGAAGGACATGATGCACGAGCTCCTGGAGCGGCGCTCGCAGCTGCTCTCGGGAACACTGCCCACGGACGAGCTGCTGCAGCTCAAGAGGGAGGTGACCAGCAAGATCGACTATGGCAACAAGTGAGAGCGGCACCCGCGCCTGGTGGGCCCAGCAGGGCTGCACCCGGCTGAGCCCCAGCACCGTCGTGACACCGCTCGGCCGATCTGGAGCGGGGAGGCCAGGCCGGGCCCTTCCGCACCCCTGCGCATCCCGCAGGATCCTCGCGCTGGACCTGGTGGTGCGGGACGAGAACGAAAACATCCTGGACCCCGACCGCACCAGCGTCATCAGCCTCTTCCAGGCACACCAGAAGGCTGCGCAGACCATCGCCCAGCGCATGCAGGAGGAGACGGTGAGCGCAGCGCCCGCAGAGCGCCGCGTCCTGCATGGCCACGTCATGTTCTGCATGGCAGCACTGCATCCTGCATGGCTGCGCTGCGTCCTGCATGGCAGTGCTGCATCCTGTGCTGCACGGCTGGCCTGCAGTGTAGATGCACCCAGGGCTCTTGGGGCTCCAGGGTTGCCTTGGGCTGTGCTGGGGGAGCCGGGGGGCTACTCTGGGCTCTCCTGGGATCTCCAGGGCCGCCTGGGCCTTGCTGGGGCCTCCGGGGCTGCTGGCCCCCCCGTGCTGATGGTGGTGGCACCCGCAGCGTCCGCAGCAGAGCGAGCTGGGCTGCAGCACCCGCCTGGCATCCTCGCCCTCGCACAGCCTCTACCTCTGCGTGCGCAACTTCGTCTGCAACATCGGCGAGGAGGCGCAGCTGCTCATGGCGCTCTACGACCCCGCGGAGCAGCGCATGATCAGGTGAGGGTGCCGGGGCGCCGCGGGCCGCCCGCACCGCCCGCCCTGCCAACGGTGCCATGCGCCCGCAGCGAGAACTACGTGATCCGCTGGGCCAGCACCGGCGTGCCCCAGGACATCGAGCTGCTCAACAATCTCAAGGTCGTGTTCACGGTGAGCGCCAGGCTCTGCGGGTCCCCACACCTTGCAGGGACCTGGCCCTGCTCCATGCCCCCTGCTCCATGCCCTGCTCTGTGCCCCACTCCCTGCTCCATGTCCTGCTCCATGCCTTGCTCCATGCTCGTCTTCCTGCTCCATGCCCCCTGCTCAGGGCCTGCTCCCTGCTCTGTGCCCTGCTCCATGCCCTGCTCCATGCCTGTCTCCCTGCTCCATGCCCTGCTCCATACCGTGTTCCATATTCTGCTCCATGCCCTACTCTGTGCCCTGCCCCATGCCCCTGCTCCCTGCTCCATGTTCTGCTGCATGCCCAGCTCCATGCCCCGCTCCGCAGCGGTCTCACCCCCGTCCTTGCCGCTGCCTGGAGGGTGCAGCCGTCCGGCCGTGGAGCAGCGTCACTGTGTGGCTGAACAGGGAAAATCAGTGTGAAGCGGCCGCGGCTGCAGCCCTGCGGTGCCTGGCCCTGCAGCGCTGCCCGCTGCTTTCCCCCCTAGCCTGGACTGGGCCCTGCAGCGCCCCGGGCACACGGGCATTGCTGTGCCCAACATGCAGCGACCACTGCCCACACTGCCCATCCCATCTGTCTGCCTCGGAGCTGCCTGCAGGTTCCACGGAGCTGCCCACGGAGCGCCGGGGTCCCCCGTCCATGGACAGAGCTGTGGGCTGCCCGTGGGTGCCGGTGCCTCCCTTGCACTGCCCCACACGCCTGCCCTCCCGCCCCACAGGACCTGGGCAGCAAGGACCTGAAGCGGGAGAGGCTCTTCCTGGTGTGCCAGATCATCCGCGTGGGCCGCATGGACCTGCGGGAGAGCCTCAGCAGGAAGCTCAGCACCGGCCTGCGGCGGCCCTTCGGCATCTCCGGTGAGCGGTGCCGGGAGCCCCGGGAGAGGGACTGCGACATGGAGAGGGCCTGGTGACGTGGAGAGGGACTGTGGGACGTGGAGAGGGGCCAGGGACAGAGAGAGGGGCCAGGGAGATGGAGAGGGGTTGGGGACATGTTGGGGAGGCTGGGGACATGTGTAGGGGCCGGGGACACGGAGAGTAGCTGGGGACATGGAGAGGGGTTGAGACATGGAGAGGGGCCAGGACATGCAGAGGGGCTGGGGCAGCCACTGTTCCCCCCCCACGCCAGCCGTTGTGGGGGACAGCGGGGGTTTGGGTGCCACATTCGTGGAGCACGGGAGGCGCCGTGGTGCCTGGAGTCACCCACAGCACCGCCTGCCACCACAGTGATGGACATCACGGACATCAGCAAGGGGAAGAGCGAGAGCGACGAGGACAAGCAGCACTTCATCCCCGTGCACCAGTGAGTGCGGGCGGCCTCGACCGGGAGCAGCGGCCCTGTGCTCAGCCGGTGCTCTGGGGCTCCTGCGGCGCCATCGGGGACCTTCCCGCCCGGCGGTGCCGCTGACCCCCTGCTCCAACGCCGGCAGGGTGGCCACCGACAGCGACTTCCTGCACAGCATGATCCGCAAGGCGGCCGAGGGCAAGGACATCAACCACAAGGGCCAAGGTGGCCCCTGCGCACCCCGCGCGGCACCTGCCCGTCCCGGCAGCTGCAACGGACCCTGCAGCGCTGCACCCGGCGCTGACCCCGTCCCCGTCCCCACCAGGGTTCTGGGTGTCCCTGAAGATGCTCTGGGGTGACCTGAGCCAGGTGCGCAAGGACCACCCGCACCTCGTGGACCGCAGCACCGTGGTGGCCCGCAAGCTGGGCTACCCCGAGATCATCATGCCAGGCAAGCGGGCGGCGCCAGCGCTCGGACACGGCCTGTCCTGGCAGTGCACGGCGATGTGCTCACGGGGACACGGCCCTGCTCCGGAGCAGGGACCAGCTGCAGCAGCGCTGGGACTCGGTGGCGATGCTGGGACGTGGTGGCGCTGGGATGTGGTGGCATGGTGACATTGGGATGTGGTGGCAGTGCTGGGATGCAGTAGTGATGCTGGGACATTGTGGCACTGGGATGTGGTGGCACTGGGACGTGGTGGCACTGGGAGCGGCCGCCCCTGCCCGCAGCTCCCGCAGGTGCTCCCGCTTGGACCAGGTCCCGCGGGTGCCGCGCTCCGTGTGCCAGGAGCGGCCGGTGCCCTTGCCCGGTGCAGCCTCCGCAGCTCCGAGCATGGCACCAGCCTCTCCCACGGCTCCTCGCAGGGGACGTCCGCAACGACATCTACCTGACGCTGGTGCAGGGCGAGTTCGACAAGGGCAACAAGAAGACGCAGAAGAACGTGGAGGTGACGGTGTGCGTGTGCGACGAGGCCGGCGGCGTGGTGCCGGTGAGTGGCGGGAGCGGCGCCGGCGAGTGGGAAGCAGAGCCAGGATGCACTGAGTGCCGGCACACATGGAGCAGCCCCTGACACTCAGCAGTGTGCCCTGTCCTCGCTTTGCATC
Organism: Rhynchotus rufescens; assembly: GCA_032273925.1. Classification (NCBI taxonomy): domain Eukaryota; kingdom Metazoa; phylum Chordata; class Aves; order Tinamiformes; family Tinamidae; genus Rhynchotus; species Rhynchotus rufescens. The sequence continues at coordinate 5,817 of JAVCKT010005094.1, forward strand.
CATTATGTCCCTGTCCCCATTATGGCTGGGCAGTCTGGGCCATTTCCTGGAAACACCGGCTGGAAAAGGGTCCTTCCTGAAAGCGGGAGCCCTGAAGCTGCACTCTGGGGTAGCCTTGCTCTTCAAATAAGGCTTGGAAAAGTGGCTGGAAGAGCTAGGCAGGATGTCCCGGTGTTGCAGGGCTTGCCAGCCCCCGGCCGCTCCCGGGATGCTCCGGGATGCTTCGGGATGCCGGCTCCTCCTGGTGCTGCCGCAGGAGAGTGTGCGCAGAGCAACCCGGAGCCAGGGATGGTGCAGGTTGCACAGCAGCCCGTTCCCCTCCGTGCCGTGGGCTTTGCCCTCGTTTCCAGCCCGCTCCGTGTCCGTGTCCGCTCCGCAGAGCAGGGTGCTGCTGGCGGAGGCTCCGCGGGGCCTTCCCGGGCGCAGCCCCTGGCTCTTCCCCTGCGCATGAGGGCTCCTGCCCTGCTGCAGCGCGAGGCACCGCCGCAGCACCGGCCCCGAGCTGAGCGCCACGCGTCTCCTTGCAGAACGTGATCTACCACGGCGCGGGCGACAGGCCCGTGAGCGAGTACCGCTCCGTGGTCTACTACCAGCAGCGGCACCAGCGCTGGATGGAGACGGTCAAGGTCTGTGCGAGCTCTGCCCGGGCTGCTCGGCCCTGGGGCCGCCACGCGGGGCTGGTTCCTGGTTCCCCGCAGCCTCTGCCAGGCTCGGTCCCATGTCTCCCATCCCGTGGTGCCCACACGGGCACCTCTCTCGCAGGTTGCCGTCCCCATCGAGGATGTGCACAGGACCCACCTGCGCTTCACCTTCCGGCACCGCTCCTCCAGTGACTGTAAGTGTCCCCTGCGGGTGCTGCCCTGCGCCAGGGGCAGCGTGAACCTGGTGGGCGTCCACGTCCCGCTCCGTGCGGCTCCTCTGTCCTGCGGGTGCCCCTCGGGGTGCCCCTGTCCCTGTGGATGCCCCGGCTGTTCCTTGTCCCTGCGCTCCCGTGTGTGCGGTGGCGGCTCCTGCTGCCCGCCTGGCCCCCGGCTCCGCTGCTGCAGCGGGCGCCGCTGCCCCTGCCTCCTCCCTCGCAGCCAAGGACAAGAGTGAGAAGATTTTCTCCATGGCCTTTGTGAAGCTGATGCGGCCGGACGGCACCACGCTGCGCGATGGGGAGCATGACCTGCTGCTCTACAAGGTACAGGGCGCAGGGCAGCGGCACTGCCCGCAGGGGCTGCCCGTCCCCGCGGCCGGGGCCGCCTCCGCCCCGCGGCAGGTTGTGCAGGAGCAGGAGCTCAGCTGGGTCCCCATGGGTGGGTGGCTTCCCATGAGGGTGTTTGCCACGTTTTGCCTGATGTCACCGGGGTTTGACTCCCTTGGCCCTCACTTGGTTCTTGACCTAGGGCAGGGTCTTCCTTTCCGGTGCTAGTCCTCATCTTAAGCACTTCTGCTAATTTTCCAGTGCTCTCCAGCATCTCTACATGGTCCATCCCTCTGCTGTGCTGTTGTTGCTTCTTGTCCATCGTGTCTCTGATGTCTGCCCCTTTCCAGCACGGACAGGGAGAGCACTCGGTGCTTTCAACCCCAGCAGGCCCTTGGGCTTTTGCAACATTATCCCACGCCAAGTTGTCAAAGGGCTTCCCTGGCGCTGTGTCCCACCGGGCAGCCAGCGTTTCTGTGCGCTCCAGGAGGTCCTGCCCGTGCCCGTGTGCGCAGCCCATGGCGGCGCAGCGCCCTGCGGAGCCCCCTGCACTGCCATTACCTTGGGTGCCTTTCCAGGTCCTGGCCCGCCTGCCGCTGCCCTCGCTGAGCCCGCCAGGCCTGGCGGCACCCTCAGCCGCTGGTGCTGTTTCCCTGTTTTGCCCCATTGCTCCAGCCGACCCTGCAGTGTTTGTGCTCTCGCCCGTCTGTGAGCACTGAGGGTGGTGGTGGGCGCTGGGCACTCTCAGCATGGGCACGGGGAGCATCCCGCCCGGCCGCACTCCCGGGCTCCGCGTGACTGTCCCACACCCACGTTGCCGTGACCCCGGGAGCGCCGCGTCCCCTACGCCGGCCTCCTTGTCATGTCCCCAGCTCTGCCCCTTCCGCACGCGCGTGGGGAGGCGGCGGCAGCCGCGGGTGCCTGGCCCAGCCGCCCCGCGGCCGCTCAGCCGCCCGGGCGCCGCTTGCAGGGCGACAGCCGGCGGCTGGAGGACGCCAGCGCCTACCTGGGGCTGCCGTCCACGCGGAGCGCGGCCGAGCCCCGCGCGGCGCCTGGCGCCTCCTTCCGCTCCGGCGCCGCTGCGGGCATCAGCGTGTCCGCCCGCGACACCTTCCAGATCGCCACCCTCATCTGCTCCACCAAGCTCACGCAGAACGGTGAGTCCGGCCCGGGCGCCGCGCGCGCCGAGCTCCAGCCCTGCAGGCAGCAGCTCCCTCTGCAAAGGGAAGCGCCAGCTGCGTGTGCTGGGCTGCGTGTGCTGGGAGCCGAGGCTGGTGCCCGCCTTGCCATGCCTTGCTGTGCCTTGCTGAGCCTTGCCAAGCCTTGCCGTGCCATGTGGGCATGGTGGCACGTCAGCCAGTGATGTTCCATGCAGCACTGGTGTTTGGTGCTGGTGTTTGGGGTGTCCCTTGTGTTGGCCTCATTGCAGACGTTCCTGCACCAGCCTGAGGGCTGCTCTGGCTGCGGGCTCCTGTGCCAGGCAGCTGCAGTGCCACGCTGGGCTGCTGCGCCTGCATGCCTGCCTGCCTTCCTGCATGCCCGCCTTCCTGCCTTCCTGCATGTCTGCTTTCCTCCCTGCATGTCTGCCTTCCTCCCTGCATGCCTGCCTTCCTGCATGCCTTCCTCCCTGCATGCCTGCCTTCCTCCCTCAGCAAGGTGCAGCCAGAGGGAGGCTGGGGCGCTCGTGGGCTGCTCACATGTGCCCCTATGTGCTCGTGGAGCACTTGTCTACATTTGTGTGTGCCTGTGGTGCACTCATGTGCTCCCGTGTGTGCCCGTGTGCGCTCCTGTTGTGGCAGCTGCACGGCACTGACCCCTCGCTCCCACAGTGAACCTGCTGGGGCTGCTCAAGTGGCGTTCGAAGCCCACCCTGCTGGCCGGGAACCTGCAGAAGCTGATGAACGTGGATGGCGGGGAAGTGATCAAGGTGCTCTCGCCCCCCGGACCCTTCCCCAGCCCTTCGGCCGTGTCTCGGTGGATGTTGCCGTGCCGGCGGTGTCACTGCATCAGCCACACGGGGCGGCTCCGGGCTCCCCTGGGGACCCGCCGGGCTGGACACTCGTGTCCCAGGGGAAGCGGCGCTGGCGCCGGGGCCTCACTGCCCCCTGCTCCCCCAGTTCCTGCAGGACACCCTGGATGCCCTCTTCTCCATCATGATGGAGAATGCGGACACGGACGTCTACGACGCGCTCATCTTTGATGCCCTGGTGAGTTGACAGTGCTGAAAGCAGCAGGACGGGGTGGTTACAGTCCAGCCCTGCTGGCCCCGGGGCTCCCGCAGCCTGGGAGCTGCCACGTCCCTGTCCCCGCAGGTCTTCATCGTGGGGCTGGTGGCTGATCGCAAGTTCCAGCACTTCAACGCGGTGCTCGAGGCCTATATTCGGCAGCACTTCAGTGCCACGCTTGCCTACAAGTGCGTGCTGTGCTGGGCTGGGCTGTACTGGGCTGTGCCGTGCCGGGCTGTGCCAGGCCGGGCTGTGCCATGCCTGGCTATGCCGGGCCGTGCCAGGCACCACGCAGGGCTCACGAGCGCTGCCCGCAGGAAGCTCGTCGCGGTGCTCACGCAGCACGTGGAGCGGGCGAGCCGCGGCGAGCCCGGCGAGCCGCTCGCCCGCACCTTCAAGGCGCTCGAGTACATCTTCAAGTTCATCGTCCGCTCCCGGCGCCTCTTTGCGCAGTGAGTCCCGCTGCCGCCTGCGCTGCCGGCACCGCGCATCCGCCTATGGTGCTGCCTGCAGTGCTGCGCTCCAGGGCGCTGCTGCTGCTGCTCGGCCGCCTCGCGCTGCTGCCCGTGCACGTTGGTGCTGCTGCATGTGCAGGCTGGTGCTGGTGTTGTCTGGGCTCTGCTTCTAGTGCTTGTCCAGCTGGTGCTGGTGCTGGTGCTGGTCTGCGTTATGGTGCTGCTGCCCGTGCAGGTTGGTGCTGCTGCCCGTGCAGGTTGGTGCTGGTGCATGTGCAGGTTGGTGCTGGTCTTGGTTATGATGCTGGTGCCCGTCCGCGTTGGTGCTCGTGCCCATCCAGGCTGGTGCGGGTGCACGTCCAGACCACACTGCTGGTGCTTGTCTGGGCTCTGCTTATGGTGCTTGTCCTGACTGGCGCTGGTGCTGGTCTGCGTTATGGTGCCAGTGCCCATCCAGGCTGCAATGCTGAGCTCTGTCTGGTGCCTGGAGTGCCCGGGATGCCCCATGGTGCCCCATGGTGCCCCATGGTGCCCGTGGTTCCCCCCACCTCACATAGGAGGGCACAGAGCAAACAGGGCATCTTGAAGAGCTTTCACCAAAGAAAGATGAAATTATACAGAGCATTTGCAGAGAACCCCATGAATTAGTCTGCATTAAAATAAAGACCTCCCTTAAGACCTTTAGCATTTTTATTCATCTTTTCTTTATCTCCATGATCTTAACAGGAGAATAACATGAGTTCTTCTGATCTTCTAAATGCTTAAAGGGGAGCTAAATCCCGCACATGCTCTGTAATTTAAAGAAATGAGGTTGTAATTAAAGCAACGAGCGCGGCTCGCTGCGTGGCAGTGCTGGGAGCAGCACGTCCCACCCGGCCTCGCCGCTTCCCACCGCACTGCCGGCTCCGGCTGCTGCGCCTGCCCTGCTCCAAATCGCTGCCCAAAGCCTCAGGAATTGCTGTCACTGATGCATTTTTTCCAACAATTTTAAGATATACGATATTTATGAATGCCGTCTTTAATGTGATATTGCAGAATTCTGTAGGCTCCAAAATGCCGACTATTGCAAAGGGATGAGGTGAGAAATCAACCAAACGTGCAGCGGTTGTTGCCTGGGGTCGCTGCTGTGGGGATGGGGGCTGCGGCACCGTGGTGCCGCTCTCCCTGTTGAGCGCTCCCGGCTCCCCGGAACGCAGCCCAATCCCAGGATTCCTGCCCTTATGGCTGCTCTGTGCGGAGCACTGGGAGGTCCAGCTCCTGTACAGACCAAGACAGGGATGATGCCAAGAGCCACGGCCGGGAGCAGGGAGGCGCCGGCGGCTTTTGGGCAGCTCTATGTGTTTTAGCGGCGTTTTATCTGCTGGATAAAGAGGCCGCTCATGGCAGTGCTGGGCTGCGGTTTGTGTTCCCGCCAGTTCATTTCCTGGGGGAGGACGGATTCGAAAGCAGAACAACCCGACTGCTGTTTTATAAAACAAAGGAGCAAAATCTTTGCAAAAACAAGATTCAGTAAAAATAGCCAGTAAGCAAAAAAAAAAAAAACACCCTCACCCAAATCTTGTTTGTTCTACTGCAACATGCACGATTGGAAAACAAAACACATCTTGCTTGTGGCAACGGGGCCAGCACTCCGGGCGCACATGAGATTAGGCCAGGAGATCCGCCTGCCCCCACGACACAGGACGGATTACCTTCTTGTTCCTAATTTCCTCCGCTGGCTACCTGCAAATCACTCACCCGGCGGCTTCCCCTTTCCACGCACTGCATGTGCATGCTCCCAGAGCAGGGCTCGGTGCTGGGCCCTATTCCTGCCGCCCTGCCCTGCTTACCCGCTGCGAGCGCTTGCAGCAGCGTTGCTGCCTCGCTGCTGTCCCGCGGGCCGGGGTGACGCCGCGTCCTGCCCCTCGCAGGCTCTACGAGGGCAGGGAGGCCGCCGAGTTCCAGCAGTCGCTGCAGCGCTTCTTCCTCTGCCTCAACGAGCTGATGCGGTGCCCGCAGGAGGGGCCCACGCTGCTCTCGCAGGTAGGGCGCGGGGAGCGCGGGCGCTGCCGAGCTTGCTCGCAACGTCACTGCTCTTCACTGGTGTTCACTGGTGTTCACTGGTGTTCACTGGTGACAAAGCGCCCAGGTGACATTATTCAGCACACAAGTGAAAAGCGGTTTTAAGAACGCAAAGCGCCCTAATGTTCAATGCACGACGATGGGCTCCGAGCGGACTGACCCCGCGTCTGAGCCTTGGGCCGTGACGGAAGGGCCGTGGTGAAGTCGCCCTGATGCTCAGCACCCAGCGGGAGACGCACACTGGGAGCTGGGAATAGCTGGGAAGGGAATCAGGAGACAGGAGTGGGGGCTGCTGGGGGTTCCCTGCGCGGGCTCAGCCTGTCCATAGTCCTTGTGCCGGGTCTCTGCTGGGTTTCACGCTGTACATATCCTTGTCCCTTGATGCTGAGCGCGGGTCGGGCCCCAGGGCAGCCCCGGGGCTCAGGGGTCCCCCAGACCCAAGCTGTGGGCATCCCGTGCCCCCCGCCTTGGCAGCTCCCTATGGGGCGCAGCGGCAGCAGCGGCACGGAGAGGCGGCCGCGCCAGCAAGCGCTGCTGCTCCGGCGGCAGCAGGAACCCGCGGGTTTCACCTCGCGGCCACGACTTTGGCTGTGAAAAATCAGGGAGTTAATCTCCCATGGTAAGAGGGATAGATTTGCAAATGTGCAAAGATATGCAATTTTCTGCAGCACTTAGAACCCAGAACCAGCTTCTGGAAGAAACCCTCCCTGTGCCAGATGCTCAGGAAGTCCCAAGACGCTGGAGAAATTCCTGCAGAACCTGGCAAATCCGGGCAAACTTCAGGCTTAAGGGGCAGCTCGGGGCCTTGCTGACTGCAGAGCAAACAACAAAGCATCGATCCCAGCTCCGGGCGCAGGATGAGATCAGAAAGGGATCGTAGGATGGCAGAGCAGTTAAAGTTAATCGCAGAGTAGTTAATGTTAATTGCTGAATAGCTAATGTTAATTGCTGCAGCTTTCCTTAGGCTGGAGTCTAACGCAAACCTCAATGGTAGCTGCTCCTGTGTCTGCCCTTGTGGCAGTGAGCGAGGGGGGCACAAGGAGAGGCTGGGGTCTGTAAACGCCTAGGGGTGACGATTGGGGGTGGCCAGGAGGGTGTCACTGATGCACCCGTGGAACGGCCTGCACCGACGGAACCCGTCTGGGTACCTCGGTGTCCCCCACCTGCGGGCTCAGTGTCGCCCCATTGCAGGGAGCAGCCCTGAAGTACCTGCCCTCCATCCTCGAGGACGTCGCGGGGATCTTCGACCTCTCGGCACTGGGGTGAGTGGCGCCCGATCCCCGTCCCCGTCCCGGTCATGCTGCCCGGAGAGGCGCCCGCAGCCCTCAGCACCCGCCGCTCGCAGGGCGCTGCTGCGGGACTTCATCGGGAACCTGCCGCCGCAGCGGCTGCTCAGGCAGAAGCTGCAGTCGCTGACGGACATTGTCAACAGCAAGGTGTTCCAGCACGGCGGTGAGCGGCGCGGGCAGGGAGCCGCGCTGGCAGGACGGGGCGTGCGCTGGCAGGACGGCACCGCGGCTGCCGCATCCGCGCAGTGCTGCCGCGGCCCCGGGGCTTCCCCGGCTGCGGGGAGGGGGTCACTGGACACGCTGGGGGGTTGCTCCCATGCGCCTGTGCTGCGGGGTGCGTGGTGGTGCCGTGGGGCGTGCGGGGCTCTGCCGAGGGCAGGACGGGGCCGTGGCGGCAGCGCGAGCCCCAGCCCTCGGCACCGCAGAGTGCAGGGAGCTGCTGCTGCGCACGGCCGTGCCCGTCCTGCAGGAGCTCATGGCGAAGGGCGAGGAGGAGGACGCCTGCATCGCGCTGCTCAGCAACATCCTCGAGGTGCTCTACAAGGCCCACAAGGTACAGGCGGCTCCTCCTGGGGCGGGCAAGGGAGGGACGTGCCAAGTCACAGAGACCGGGCACAGCCACGGCGCCTTTGGATCACTCGTGTGTTGCCATGCCCTGACCGGGCTGCCGGTGCCCTCTGCTCCCACGAGACTGGTGCTCCGTTGTTCCCGTGCAGCAGCAGGGTGTGTGAGCGCCGCGGCAGCGCTGCAGCGACCCGCCGGCCCCGCAGCTCCGTGGCAGCGCTGCAGCAACCCCCTGGCACCACTGGTGCTGCGGCAGCTGCCCACGAGGAACGAGGCCGCCCGTGCAAGGGGACCATCTGCAGGCACCCGAGCCAAGGGCGGCCATGGGGCACTGGCAGCTGGGTGGATGCAGCCACTGGCTGAACCTGTGGGTTTCCGCACACAGTACCCTCACTGCCGCTTTTCACTGGGAGATAGAGATGTTTTCAGAGAGAGCAAGGTCAGAAGCGATCAGAGAGGAGATGCCCGGGCACTGGCGTGGGGCTGGGAGCACAAGCCGGGGGCAGAGGGCCAGTTTTGGGGCAGGGACGAGGCCGAGCGCTGCAGCGGCCGTGGGAGCCGGCCCCTCTTCATGCTGGGACTGATCCACCGGGTGTCGGACGGGACGTTTTGCACCGGCAAACATCCCCATTCCCGGTGCGGCTCGTCCTGCTGCACCCTGAGTGCTGGCACCTTGCAGGGCACGGCGAGGAAGCACATCCAGCTGCTGCTGGACCGGCTGCTGCCCACGGTGAACCGCAGGGTGATCGTCCTGGAGCGAGAGAGCAGCCTGCGGGTGAGTGGGGCCGCACGGGGCAGGCGGCGCCGCGGGGGGATGCGGCTCTGCGTGCCGGGCACGGGACACTGGGCGGGTGGGCATGCGCCGGATGCATGTTCGGGATGGGGAGATGCGCAGGCTGTTGGGGAACCGGAGAGTTTGGGAGCCTGGACCCGTCAGAGCATCGCAGAGCCCCCGGCCTCGAGGCACCCTGGCTGGCACTGGGGAAGCAGCGCTGGCACCAGCACTGGGCTCACGGCCCAGAGGACAGCACTGGTGCCCGGTGCGGGGCCCTGAGCGCTGGTGCTGCCCGTGCTGCACTGAGGGGCTCCCGGCACTGCCGTGGCTGCCCCGTGTGACAGATGGGCAGCGATGGGATGGGCAGCATAGGAGCCATCCCCAGTGCCCTGGTGCAGGGCAGGGAGCCGGCGGCAGGCGCGCGGCGCAGCCACTGAGAGCATCGTGCCCATGGGATGAGCGGTCCCAGGGCCGCAGCTCCGGGTGGGCATGCAGCGAGCTGCACAGTGCTCAGCCATGGGCATGCAATGAGCTGTATGGCGCTCAGCCACGGGCATGCAGTGAGCTGCAAGGTGCTCAGCTGTGGATGTGCAATAAGTTGCCTGGTACTCGGGCATGTAGTGAGCTGCATGGTGCTCAGCTGTGGGCATGCAGCGAGCTGTGCAGTGCTTAGCTGTGGGAATGCAATGAGCTTTGTGGGGTCCAGCTGTGGGCATGCAGAGGGCTGCATGGTGCTCAGCTTTGGGCATGCAATGAGCTGCATGGTGCTCAGCTATGGGCAGGCAGCGAGTTTTGTGGTGCTCACCCAGGGGCATGCAGTGAGCTGCATGGTGCTCAGCTGTGGGCATGTGGAGGGCTGCATGGTGCTCAGCCATGGGCATGCAATGAGCTGCACAGTGCTCAGCTATGGGTATGCAATGAGCTGCATGGTGCTCAGATTTGGGTATGCGGAGGGCTGCATGGTGCTCAGCCATGGGCATCCAATGAGCTGCACAGTGCTCAGCTATGGGTATGCAATGAGCTGCACGGTGCTCAGCTGTGGGTATGCGGAGGGCTGCATGGTGCTCATCCATGGACATACAATGAGCTGCACGGTGCTCAGCTATGGGTATGCAATGAGTTGCACGGTGCTCAGCTGTGGGCATACAGAGGGCTGCACGGTGCTCAGCCACAGGCCGCTGCGTCGCACTCGTCCTGGCTGGCAGAGGAGCATCCCGGAGCGGAGCAGCCGTCGCGTCCCCGCCGTGTCCCCGGGCGCTCTCACCCCGGAGCTGCAGTGCCCCGGGGACAGGCTCCCACCAGCGCGGGCCCTGCAGCGAGGGCCGTCCCTCACACGCAGGGATTATGCAACGTCGGGGCCACCCCGGGCCACGCAGCGTCTCCCTGCTGTCCCCTGCGGCACCGCCGAGAGCCGCCGGCCCCCGAGGGAAGAGCCCCTCGCGCTGCCGCGACCGCCCCTGCCGTGTCACCCCCAGCACAACGAGCCCTGGTGTCCGGGGGCGCCCGCAGAAAAGCCCTGCAGCTCCTGCGAGCTCTGCGCAGTGCAGGAGCCGCCGGCAGCCGCACGGAGCCCTGCGCCACCCCGGGGCCGCTTGCACCGTGCCGAGACCCCGTCCCCCTGTGGACAGAAGGGCAGAGCCGGAGAGTGTGTAACAAAAATAGCGGCGCCCTGGAATTTATTGTTTTCTCCCTAAGTACAGCGGTTGCTCCCCTCGCCTCTTATTTACACAGGGGCTCTTGTACATTAAAGGGAACGGTTAAAAATAGAAAAGCTGGTGCTACCCAAACCCTAAGACGGGAGGGAGGAAAAGGAGGCAGGAGGAAGCGTTGCCGTCGCCGCAGTGGTCCCGGCCCCGTCCTCGGCTCACAGGAACCAGAAGCATTTGCGCCGGGACCTCTTGGTGTCCAGCTTGGCCGGGAGCCTGGAGGCGGGCGAGGGCTCCCGGGGGCTGGGGGCGCCGGGTGGGGAGCCCTGGCTGCCCTGGCGCTCCATGCTGCTCAGCACGCGCTGGAAGCGGCCCTCCTGCTGCCGGAAATCGTGCTCCACGCTGCGTGGGGCGGGCGCCGCGTCACCGGCCACGCAGTGGTGCCACGCGCAGCAGCACCAGCCCCACAGCAGCACCAGCCCCACAGCAGCACCAGCCCCACAGCAGCAGTGCGTGCAGCGGCCCCCGCCTCTGGCGAGCCCCATGCCGAGGCAGCGGCATGCCCCTGGCCGCTGCTGTCCCCACGGCACCCGCCTCACGTGGCATCGCCCTGTCCCACTGTGTTAGCGCGGCGCCCTGTGTGCCAGGCACGCACGTGGCACCGACACCTCGCGCGGGGCCCCGCCAGCCCCAGCCCTCCCGGGCCACTGGGACATGTCAGGCACCTGCACGAGCGGCCGGCAAAGCCACTGGGCTGGGAGCTGCAGAGTGCTTAGGGCAGGAGCAAGAGCGAAGGTGAGGGCAAGAGCAAGAGCAGGAGAAGGAGCAAGAGCACTGCATCCCCGCCACCTGGCCATCCCCGTCCTCATCCCCATGCCACCCTCACTGCACTGTCAGGGGCCTCCGTTGGAGCTGCAGCGCCTCTCTGACCCCCTTGCCCCATGTCCTTCCCTATGTCCCGGTCCCCGTCCTGCCCGCACCCTTTTCTGCACGGAGCTTTGCAAACGTGAAGTCTTTGCATCGGCAGCAGCCGCAGGGACCCAGCAAAAGGCACCTGCAGCCCCAGGGCCACTGCTCCTTGGCTGGGCTCCACATGCCCGGCTGGTGGGAGCCTCCCCGTCACGTGGGGGCAGCGAGCGCCGGCAGGACCCGGCGGCACCCGGCGCCCCCCGCCACGACACCCCCCAGCGCCGGCTGCGCGCGGAGCCGTCAGCCCCGATTAGCCCTGACAGCCCTGCGAGCCTCGGGAGCGCTGCCAGCCCCGTCGCGGCGCGCGGTGATGGGGGGCACGGGGTGACACGCGGCGCACGTGGCGCGGGAGGCGAGCGGGGACAGGAGGGGATGCACAGCCCTGTCAGGACATGGGAACGGGCATGGAGCAGCCGATGCTGGTGGGGCGGGTACCTGCGTTGGCACCACCGAGGCCAGTGCAGAACGCAGAGCCCGGAGCACAGCAGCAGCCCCTCTGCATGCACAGGGCACCGTGGGGCTGCATGACCCGCAGTGGCACAACCGCGCACGGCCCCCTCTGCTCCTACCTGTAGATGATGCAGGCGCAGTCCCGGCAGGTCCCGCAGTTGGCGATGTCCTGTCCTGTGTGGTACGACAGGCGCCTGCGAGCAGGGACAGCGCCCTGAGCACGGGCAGCGTGAGGCAGCACCGCGCAGGGCACGGGTGACATGGCGAGTGGCGGGCAGCCGGCGGAGTCCTGGGTCCCAAGGAAAGAGCCCAGCACCCTCCACTGCTCACTGATTCCTCCTGACACCTTCTTCCCTGTCACTCGACCTTGGTCAGGGCTTTTCTCAGCATGGGGACACTGGTCTTATAATGCACGGGTTGCACCTTAGCCCCGGGACCGGGCTGCGAGCAGCAGTGCGCCGGGACACGTGGCTGGTGAGCCTGGTGCACCGGGCTGCGCTGCCGGCCGCGCAGATGCCGCTGGGCCAGGGTCTCTGCACAGGCTCAGCCATCCCTGAGGACACGGTGTCCCCAAGCAAGCGCAGTGCCCGGCCCTGCAAACAAGGGCAGGGAATCCCAGCGCAGTGGCACGGGTACAGTTCCCATGGGATTCTCCATGCCCTTCCCTGTATCTCCAGGCCTCATGTTTGCTTGCTGGACTGCGGCAGCGCATGGAGCCAGGCACTCAGCGGAGCTGGTGCAGCTCCTGCGCGGAGCAGAGTGACTCCAGCCGCAGGAGCACCCAGCTCGCGCTGTGCGAAGCCACCATCCATGGTCCCGTGGGAGCTGCCAGCTCGGCCAGGAGGGGGAACCCACGGCCGGGTGCGGGATCAGGAATGGGCACCCCAGGGGCCGGCAGTGGCTCCCGCCTGAGCCCGGGATGGGCAGGGCGCAGCGGGCAGTGCATGGGCAGGACCCCTGTGCTGGGAATGGCCCTGGATGGGGCCTGTGCTCCCTGCCCGCCCAGGGACCCTCCGGTCTTGCCGCAGGCATTAGGGACAGGAGGTGCCGCGCGGGCGCTGCTCACCCGTCCCGCTGGGCCTCCTTCTTCTCCAGGTCCTGGATGACATCCAGCAGCACGCGGATGGTCTGTTGGCTGGTCTCCAGCACCCCTTCCAGGGACTGCAGCTGCGTGCGCAGGTCCCCCCGCTCGCCGGGCCCCGCAGGCCCCTGTCCCTGAGGTGTCCGAGCGCATTCGTCCCCCGCCGGCGGTGCCGCCTGCCCGTTGGCCGCAGCCACCAGCTGCAGGAGGTCCTGCACGTGCCGCAGCGTCTCCGCCTGCCGCGCGCTGAGGCCGGGCTGCGGCGGCCGGGGCCCCGGCGCTGCCGTGGGTGTTGCGGCAGAGCCGGGGGCTGGCGGGAGGGAGTCCTGCCGGGGGGGCAGCGGGGCGCAGCAGGGCCCCCCCCAGGGCGAGCTGCAGTGCAGGGAGTCTCGGTGTGGGGAGCCCTGAGCTGTTCGGTGGGGTCCGTGGGCACCCGCGGCAGGGGTGGCACATGGGGGCTGCGGGTTGCGCGGGGGCTGCGGGTTGTGTGGGCGCAGGCTGCGCTCCGAGTCGCTGCGCGCCAGGCGCTGCGGTGCGGCGGGTGGGCGGCCGCAGGGCACCGAGGCCGGGCGCGGGGGACCGCTGCGGGGCTGGGTGCAGCCTGGGGCCCGCGGGCAGCGCTCGGTGCTGGGGGAGCTGCGGCGCGTGGCAGGGGCGCAGCCGGCGGCAGGACACCCGGCAGCACCCGGCAGCGGGACACACGGAGCGATGGGCGCCGGAGGGACCCACGCGCCTGGGCTGCCCCCGGCGGCTGCTGCCTCTGGGGTGCTCCCGCTGCGGGAATGGGGGGGCATGAAGGGCTTCTGCAGGCTGGGGGACGTCTGGATGGCGGCGCTGGAGCGAGTCCTGCCAGGCTGCAGCAGCGGCTGGGGCTGCAGCAGGGACGTAGTGAGTGGTTGGGGCTGGAGCTGGGACTGACAGAGCGGCTCCTCCTGTGGCTGGGATCGAGGCTGGAGAAGCGGCTGGGAGAGGGGCTGGAGCTGAGGCTGGGACTGGGGCTGAGGCTGGAGTAGTGGCTGACACAGGGGCTGGAGCTGGAGCTGGGCCTGAAGCTGAGGCTGAGGCTGTTGCAGTGTCTGGGGCTGGAGTAGAGGCTGGGGTTGGAGCTGAGGCTGTTGCAGTGTCTGGGGCTGGAGCAGCGGCTGGGACAGGGGCTGGAGTTGCAGCTGGGGTTGGAGCTGAGGTTGGAGCAGCGGCTGGGACAGGCTCCGGCTCTGGAGCGGGGTGCAAGGTTGTGCCCGGGTCCGGCCGCGCGGTGCGGCTGAGGCACAGGGGGCCGCCGGCTCGGGGCCGAGCCTGGGGGGCGGCGAGGCACGTGGGGTGTCAGGGTCAGCGGTGGGCACCGGCGGCTGTGGGGGGCTCTGCGCCCGCTCCGCGCCGTCCTCCACCAAGTCCTTGAAGCGAACCTGCTGCGTGCGGTGCCGCCGGCGCTGGCGGCGGCTCTCGACGTCGGGCGAGTCGCGGTTGAGCAGCACGGAGCGCACGGGCACGGCTCGGTCCGGGCCGGGGTCGCGCTCCCGGCCGGCCATGGCTCGGCGGGGGCGGCGCGCAGCGGAGCGGGGCGGAGGCGGCCCGCGGCCCG
>JAVCKT010005097.1:0-16125 GCA_032273925.1 Rhynchotus rufescens
TCTCACTTAAGCAACAGAACAAGTTTTTAAAAAAAAACAAATAATGGCTTATCTTCATGTAGAAAAGGATTCTTTTCACAAAGGGAAGATCTCGGTGAGTTCATGAACTTCTTCCAGCAGTAGGATTAAGATCTAGATGTGCCTGATTTATCAAAGGCATTATCCCATTACTGAAGATGAGAAAGAAAGTGGGAATAGCATTTTGGTACTCCTAAGTCTTTACAAGCTCCTGATTCAAATGCTTGCATTAACAAGAAGATTTTATTATAAAAATCTGTAAAACATGTTGCAGCCTTGTATTACCACTGCCAAGTAGCGTCACTGTGCATTTCAGCTGAAAAGACATGCCAAATACTGAGATGAGACTGAGAATAAATATTTTGATTGGCCATGTCTTCAAAATACGTTTTAATTGATTTTATTAAGACTGGCATTTTTCCAAAGCTTCTGCGCAAACAGCTTGGGATCTGATCCTTCATCGTTTAAATAAATGCCAAAATTCCAGTTCACTTCAAAGAGAGCAGAATTAAGATCTTAGTCACCAAAAGACACGTTCTGATTTTATCTCATGAACCAGAGGGTCATGCATGATAGAGTTTGTTTGGAAGAAAGAAACAAGTACCTGAGGGGAAGTAGTGAGGTTTCTTCATTTGAATCAGCATTGAAGCCATATATTAATTTTCTCCCAGAAGTTAGGGTTAGAGATTTCTCTCATTAGACTTTCAATATGCTGTTAAGTACTGTCAGCTCATTGTTAACAAGCAAACAAACTCCGGTGTTCCACTTGTCCAAATACTGATTGCTCTGATCTTTTAAAACGATTGCAGTGGACCTTTCTTGATTTCATGATGTGGAGCAGTTAGCTAGCGGTGATAGAGCTATGACAGTCTAAGGAATAAGCACAGCAAGGTTTGTAGAGAAGCTTTTAGATGCTTCTGTGAGACAAAGGTGGAAAAGCAAAGTATCTTGTATCTTTTTTTGATGTACAACCCTTTTTACATTTGAGAGAAAAGCTGAAAAACTGTTACTTGGCTGAAGCTGGAACATTTGCTCCAAAACTGATTGCGTATTGCTTTCTCCTTTGCGCTCTCACCTCTCTTTCATCTATTCATTTCCTTTTTATGTCTTTATTTTTTTAGCCTTAGGAACTTTGTCTTCATCAAAACACATAAATTTCTGAAGTCATTTCACAGTACAGTTTCACGAACGGTTGTATTGGCCATTCCTGAAAGTCTAATATTCTGCAGCAGTGGGCAAGAGCAAGCAAGCAGCGAGCTTGTTGGGCTGATCTCTCTGCCAAAGGATGCCTCTCATCATGTTCAGCACCAGAGTTTAAATTGGATATGTTTATGACTTAGATGGCTGGAGAGAATTATGTGGGCAGAACTAAATCAGGATTGTGAGCTCAGAGATGGAGTGATGATCTTAGGAAAACTGTGTTCTCACTAATAATTAGATGCTTAATATATTCCAGACAGTTTCAGGTGCTTTGCATTGGTTCTTCAAAATATGAGCTAAAAAAATTTCTCTTGAAAATTTATGATGAAAAGAGTTGACTGAATATAGATCTTTATTCACAGAATGACAGCGCGTTAATCTCTGCAGACGGTTAGATCCAATCCTCCTGCTCAAGTAGAATGATGTAGAGCAGGTTGCCTGAAAAACAGTGGTGGTGGCATCAGGAAGATTTTATAAACTCACACTGATTCAACCTCCAGGCCCTATGGCAAGGGAACAGGCCTTGTGCTGTAACACCATGAACAGCAAATTTCAGATTAGTTTGAGCATGTCTTAGTAGATGACAGGGGTCCTGGAGTGCTGCTGTAATAGAGTTGTAAATAAGCACTGAAAAAAGTCAGTAATGAATAACACTAATGACTTTACTTTCTGCTGACAGATCATGTGTAGTTAGTTATGTGATTTCTAGGTCTGATGCAGAAGAGGGAGTAGGACAGCATCTTTTGAAGACTGTCCAATATTTGCAGTAACTTGAAACTAAGTCTGAATTTTAATACCATGAAGTACTAACGAGGACTGCACTCGCTTTGCTACTGATGCTCAGCCAACAGATGGTAACTTCTTACTGCCATGAACAAGAGTCACAACATAAGTCAAGACTCTTTATTCAGAAGTCTCAGTAGTAAGTGCAAACTATTTGCAAAACATAAATTAACTCCAGTAATATCCTCTCTTGGTTACAGAGTGTTTAGGAGAAGGCCTAGTCTTATCGAGATTTTTAAGATAGACTCAAGAGCCTGGTTTTATAGACAAGTTTATTTTTCTTTATTTCCAAATGAGAGTAGGCAGGTATTTGTGGGGAGAATGTTCTTAGCATCCTGAAACCCCGGTTACAGATAAAGGTTCCTACTTGTTGATGGCTGGCTTCTTTATAGTTAAACATAAAAAGAAATTTTTTCCTTTGAGCTGGAGGATGGAATTTCATTCAGCTGTGAAGACAGCTGATTTGCCTTAGGTCAAAATGTATGTAGAAACAGATGTCCGAAAAAGGAGAAGCACGAAGGAATAGAATAGAAATTGCCCATTATATAAATATAGTAATTGAGAGCATACTCTACAGGTTATAAATTAAAATTTAAGATTACAGTATGCTTTTTTGTTCTTAAAGTACTCATAAGGCAACTAATTCCTTTTGCTATTAAGAGTCTTATTCAGGCTTTATACCATGACAAAAAAACTTCATCATTTTGCGTTTGTTATTTGAATATATGCCTGCCATGCTTAAATATAAAGTATGAAATCTTAATTTGACTATTATCTGGGTTTATCATGAGGATATTTTGACTGCATCCTTTAAAATGTGATCTGTTCATCAAAAAATCATGTCAAACATAGAAAATGTCAAGCTGGCACTGTATTTTTATGAACTTTGAATTTTAAAAATTCCTGAAATGCCTTCTCTGTACATCTTACAATGTCTCCAGTTATAAAATATTTCTTGCTAACTAGTGGAATGATTTTGCAATCCGTAATTAAATAAGTTACTGTTTGTACTTCAGATTCTGGCTCTTGGTGAAATCTCATGTACATCTTGATGATTTGAAAAATTGTATTTGGAAATTCTTACTTGGTCATAATGTGGATATTCTTAAGTGCCAGTGCTTAACCATCTAACTTAATTTGAGGGGAAAAAATAGTCATTGCCTTATGAGCATAAGTGAGCATAAAACATAAGATTTGGGTTTTGTTTCAAGAAAAGTCTGGCTTTGTTTTCTTGTTGCTTATTTTCTTTCACTGCTTCTGGGGAGAAAAAAAAAAAAAGTAAAGCTCTGATTAGATTAGCATTGAAAGTATATCAAAGGCTTGAAATTATTTCCAGGGACATTTCTTCATCTTTATGCTGTAAGAATAACTGTAATGAATTTGGTTTGTAATTAATGCCAGAGCAGCTGTTCTGAGTCTAGCTGGCATACAGAAAGTAGCAAATATGGTTGGGAAAGTCTCGACATCCATGGGAGAGAGTATTTCTGTTCCTGCTTGCCTGGTGCGAGCTGCTTTTCCCATTGCCCCCATTCGTGCTTCCTCCCCCTGCTCCTGAAGCCAGCAGCGCTTTGTCATGTTGACACTAGCAATCGAACTGTCTTGCTTTGAGTATGAAAGAACTACTTTTATCATTTCTCATATGCAGCCTGAGGCCAAAACAGACAAAGCAATTTTCAGGGACTAGGTTCAGGAGGAGGAGGCTGGAATTCCCACTGTACAGCCCTTGGGAGCATGACTTCAGTAACCAACTCCAAAGCAGTTATTTATCGGAGTGACAACTGCTGGGCTTTCCATACTTGATCAGCTGAGCACCACACTGGTGATATCTAGCCCCTTGCCATCCATCCTTAAGACAGGAAAATGAGTGGCTATGATCAAAGGCATTAGGAGACATCTATATGGTTTAATCTACTTTTTTAGCTTGAAAAATGATCTTATGGCATATTTATTGAAGAAGTTGGACTGGATCCTTATCTGGACACGTTTTCAGGCAAAAGTAGGATCAATGCTGAAACTTGCCTTCTGTCAGGGAGCGTGGCACTTTCATCCTTTCCTTTCCAGGGTTTTCTGTTTCATTAAGTCCTGTACGGCCCTGTCCCTTTGGGCCACGTGTTCTTCATACATTTATTTGTGTGTGTTTTGGTTTCATGTTTGCTTTCTGCGTTCTAGCACGTCTGTGTCCTTTATACTAGCTGTTGTCGTAAGTTTTTGATGTGCTTTCATCCATATATCTTGTGACTTTTAGTTTTTCCTAATTGTTTTACTTTATTTCTGTATTCTTTTGCACTCTGATCACTGATGCTGAAACTTTCCTTTTGCTGCAAATTGTTTCCCATCTATAGCGTTACTCAAAAAGAATATTTGTGCATTTTAAGATAATGTTTTTATTCTCAGTTTCTGTGAAACACTTGTGATATAACTAATTTTTTCCGATTGTCATCAATAATAAACATCCTAGATGTGTTTACTCTTCACCAATTTAGATACCCCTGTTCTTGAAGGATCTAATTTGCCTTTTTGATAAGCATTATAAATCCAAGTTACTACAACTCAAAGTAACATACTATTGTTCATATAAGCATATTATATTGCATTAAATCAAGGAGCATAACTCTATAGCCACTATTATATTGCTTAATTCACCTGATACTCCTTACAAACATGAAAAAGTACAATAATTCCCCTGTTCCCCATTGTCTTCTGATAAACCTGGACATTTTACCTAACTTTCCCTAAGTTTTTATGCTACTTTTAATCCTGGTACATAAACTTCTATTATTGGAATATTGGATTTGCTATGGTTTGACTTCATTCTTGTTTTTAACAGCAAATCCATGATTTTAAAAAAGGCCCTTTGAAAAAAATGCTGCCCAGCTTGGTGAATGGTCTCCATGTGAATTCAGTTCTTCGCCGTGTGGGAACAGTACCAGTCTAGAGATAAATCCCCTTTTGGCTGGATAATCTGAATAAAGCAAACAGTAGTTGCTTTTAAGCTAATATCATTGATATTATCATTACCCACATTAGAATTTGACTGCTGTTTGGTGACATTAGTACAAAAATACATTAATTCTATTGTAAAAGTCTTTTTTTTTATACAGTATGGGGGTATACCCAAAAGAAGGCATATGCTTAAAAAATCAAGGTACTGCTGGCAAAGTAGGAAAGTGATGGGCACTTTTTTTGCAGAGCACAAGACTGCCCTTACTACTTGCACAGCTGATTTACATGACATGCACCTCAAATTTGCATCGTGCAGTGGTGTGGTTTGCTGTGCATTTTAAATACATTATTGCTGTCCTCAGTGGGGACCTGACATTGTGCTTGTTTTGAAATCGTGCTGAGGCATACTTAGACTCTTACAAAATCTGTCCTAGACATTAATATAGGAGTGTTGGCACTACCTGGCTAGTAGGACTCTGAGATTGTTTCTGTGATGGCTCATTCACAAGCTTCTATTAAAAGATTGCCAGATTGTTTCTTAGCCAGGTATATGGGCAACCTGTGTAATGTGTTGTCTGTGTATGTGCTCTTCTGGCTGGAGGGAAGTGATTTAAACGAGCTTCAAGAACTGATTGACCTGTGTGGAAACAGACTGCATAGGTATGTTGTAATATCCTTCCCACTTCAACAGACATGACTAAATAGACTTTGCCTGTACTGAACAATTAAGATACTTGCCAGCGTGTGCTGGGCCTCATGCAAGTTGCAGCTTGTTCCCAACAGGTAGAGGAGTTTTTCAAATTGTGCAAAAACATTTTAGCTGTTCTGTGTTTTCTTCATCTTACCATTCATTCAAGAACTTTTCAAGAAGCAGCTTAGTCTTTGCATGAAAGAAAAAAAAAAATCCAGTCTTCTGATTTTTTTTTTATGATTTTGAGAGCAGTATTTATGTGGTCAGCAAAACAAACTTTGCTTTATATGAAAAGAAAGCAAGAACACTCAGGGACTCAGTGATGCTTATTGATGACCACGATAATTTTCCTGCTGTCATGAGTCAGAATCAGACAATTCACAGAGGGTCTTGGACCTCTGATAAATAGTTATAGATCTGTTAATTGGACCACGTGTTTCCTCCTCTATTTCCTCTAATGGGATGGGTTTTAGTGGGAGAAAATTATGTTGTTCTGAGAATAGCTGTTTATCTGCACGGCCAAATAGATCACTGAATGCACAGCTGAATGCACAGCTGAAGCTTTCCCCAATGGCAGCATGTGATGTAGTCTCAAGCTAGGAAATTGCTTGGTCTTCACACAGAAAAACAAACAACATACAGTCAGAGAGGGAGTTTGAGATATGTGAGAGGATATTGTTAGCAGAGAAATGCAAGCAACCACAAGGCCTGTAGTTGGTATAACAAATAACAGGCTTAAATGATAAATCTCTGATTTGAATGGAATTGGTGCAATTAGCAAAGCTCTCAGAACAGTGAGAAAATGTGAAGGAATTTAAAGCATGAGGTGATGTGGGCTTTCCTGCGGACTTCTGGACTGAAGGGACCAAATTAGAAATGTTTGTGAAACAGTTTAAAAATTGTCCAAGGACAGTTATAATCTAATCCGATACTCAAAATGGTTTAAATTAGCAGGGTGGAGAAAAAAAGGAAACATTCAGAAGGAGAAATGATTGCCTAGTGCTTAAGTAATACTTTCCCACTCACAGCTGTGGAGACACCAGACTCCATTTTTGTCTTCTGTGAGTCTTTTTCTCCCGTACTACTCCATAGTGTCTCTATTCCACCACACTATGGGTGTGATGTGACTGTAATTCCTGGGTAACTCCTTAGAAAATCGCTTCTGTTACCAGTAATAGTAAGTGGGGAAGAACATTATCTCTGATTTTGAGGAAATCTCAAGCTCACTTTTGAGTTTTTTTTATTTCATTATGGAGAGAGGGAAATGTTTCAAAAGAATTGTAACTTGTTGGTTTATCCCACTAGAAGAGAAATACCAGAATTTCAGAGGAGCTTTCAAATAGATTTTGTGATCAAGTAGCAGACATTTGAAGGACTAGTCTGAGAGATGTGCTTTGCTCTGTAGAAAATAGAAAATTGTATCACTTTTCTGAGCTCCCAGTAAGGATGCTTTGGAAAAATAATCATCTGATCAGAAATCTACAGTATGCTAGCTTATTTTGTTTAAGTCTTCTCCTTTATGCAGTAAATGAATATATGCCAGATATTTCTGTAAGGATATTTCTCAGAGCCAAAATACATTGTAAAAAAATGGTGCAAATCAGAGAATTTAAAAATGAGAAACACTTTTATGGAGTTGTAGGCCAGAATATAGCTTTTTAGTGGGCACAGTGGTGAAAAAGTGCATCCCTTTACACCAAACAAGATCCAGGAGGTACCTCGTATATTGCCAAAGTAAAGGTATAGATGATCAGAATAGTTCTTGTAAGACATTTATTTTGGATAGTGTCCTTTGCCTGCCTGAAGCCATCGTCATAGTTATTCCAGACAATCCTCTGTTTCTCAAATTTAAACCCAAACATTTAAATCAACATTTGGAGAGCGCACATCAGAAATGTCATGCTTTTAAAAGGAGTTGCAAGCAATAGCTTAAAGTTTACAGGGTACCTTTGAGTTTGATTCAAACCTTCAGTTTTCTTCTGTGCACTCACTTGATCCTTCCAGTCTGTGTGTTTTAAGATTTGTAAGGAAGTGAAGAGCTTTGAGATGAGTAAAATGAGAGAATTGTCTTATTACTGGAAAAAAAAAAAAGGTTTTTAAAGTATGGGGTGGTCCTAAGTATTTATAAATGACTATAAGATTTGAATATTGCCCCAAAAGAAAGTATCACTCACCACCTATGATCAGAGTGCTGCTTGAGCCTGTCCTGCTTGGCACAACAGGAGAAGTGCAGCCTGGTGAGATGCCAGCTCTGCTTTCTGCTGTATCTTATTTTCTGGGGGTTTTCACAGCTGCATGGTGCTGTAACCTGACTTCTCCTGGCTTGTTCAACCTGCTGGGTTTCACAACCTGAGAAGATAGGCCTGAGGGCTCTGCCATATTTTACACTTTCATGTTTAAACTAAAAACATTTTATTGAGAAGTTGTCATTTATATCCATGGATACTTGGCTGACTAAACTGAAGAAGTTTTTCTTTATAAAGAAACCTGTTATACCTGTTACTACAAAATAATTTTTTTTTATCATTAACAATTCAAGTCAAAATAATTTATTTTAAAATAAAATGAGCTATTTTCAGGGCAATGTGGAATTGTCACCGAGCTAATAATGTTCATTGCATTTCAGGTGAGCTCTGTGAGGAGAAACTAGATTTCTGTGCTCAAGACCTGAATCTTTGCCAGCATGACTCAAAGTGTATCTTGACACCCAAAGGATACAAGTAAGTCTAAACTATTGTCACAGACCAACTGTGTCTAAATCGCTATTTCTTTATCCTGCCCCAATTTATTTGCTTTTTTTTTTAGTGGAAATCAGTTCTATTTTCAAAATACTGATTTCAGATATTATCAAATATCTTGGCAGAATAGGACTGTTTGTTTTCATTTAGATCTACGTTACTGCTTAAATGTTTCTTACTGAATTAAGAGATCCTTATCCATTCCAATTCCAGTCAGATTTAAAATAGGAGCTAAGACACATAGAGAATTTAGTCTATACAACATACTTTTAATAAATTGGACAGCAGGAAAGGAATTATATTTAATTGAAGTTTATACTATTTTCTATTATACTGTTTTCTGAATAGCAATTGCAAAACAGATTATTAATACAGCATATTATAAGATATAGATTTAATTATATTCATCCTCACAACAGCTAATCTGTAATTACACAATATTTGCATTATAACTGACAATTTGTATTATAGCTGATAAACAATTTGCAAGTTCTTTTTTGTTTTTTGTTTGTTTGTTTTTTAATAGACTTTAGGATAGTAAATTTAGGTAACTTGTAGTTTGAAACTGTTGCCATAACCAGTAGTTGAGGTGTGAGGTGTGATAGGAACTGTATTTCTGTGCCATATCTTGGTTATCTAGTATTGATACGTTTGTGCATTATTTAAAATGTAACAAGAAATCCAAGTACACATAATATTCAAATGAATATAGAGATGATAGTTTATAACTGGAACAGATTTCATATTGTTGACTTAAAATTGTTGTGCATTATGTTTATTTTCTTCATATCACCTCAGTAAAACTAGTTTGATTTCTTTTACTTTACTGCTTCATTCATAAGTCTGCCACATTATTTTTTCATTCTAAATCATAAAATAAGCATGTTTCAAGCATGTTTCTCACTTGGTCATCTTTTTAATTAATCTTTTTCCTTTTCTTACTCATATCTTTTAAAAGCAATTTAAAATCACTCTTGATACTTTAGAAGACGTTTTAGGTAGAAATCAAAACCAAGAAATACGAAGTCTATTGAAATTAATTACATCTGTCTTAAAAAAAATAAAATTTCATGACTTCATGGATTTGCCATCTTTTCATTTTTCACAGGTTTCTAAGTATTCAATCAGTCTAATAAATGAGAATGACTTGCAGACATATCACTAGCATTAACAGAGATGTATGGAAGGAAACTAACCTTACCTACTAGCTTGAGGATACACAATTCAGTTCTTTTTCTTTTACCAGGGAGGGCAGGGAGATAGAGGGTTTGTTTTGACAATTCAGTTCATTCACAGAATAGCTCATAACCATGAAGTTATTTATAGTGAATCCTGACAGTTGGAATTTAAGGGAAGTATTGTATGTTTAACCCCTATGCTTTATAAATGGATGTGTCAGTCCATTCATAGTTGTTCAATAATTTACAAAGAAAATATCCTCCAGTGGATTATTTGTCTGGGTCTCAGCAGCAGAGCATATTGCTTATTTTTAGTGTTCAGCGTTACTCATAAATTCCAAGAAGAACTGTCCAAATGATTCATGAGGGCACTACAGATTTAAACCACAAATATTTGATATAATGTCAGATAATGAGGAAGCATGTGTAAATGGTAAACTGTATGCATTACAGCAGAGATTCCCCATATAACATAATAACATGATAAGGCTACATGCGATCTTTACACGCACAGTCCCATCCATGGTATCACTGTCCCTAGCTTTATATTAGAAAAAAATTTTCTTCTTGTGTTTTAAACAATTCCAGAGTTACCTAACTGTATCATAAGTGTGCTGCATGATAAAAGGTTACTGTGCTATTCTGCTTGCCTTCCTATTTCCTAGGTGTGATTGCACACCTGGATATGTAGGTGAGCACTGTGATATTGACTTTGATGACTGCCAGGACAATAAATGTAAAAACGGAGCCCAATGCACTGATGCAGTTAATGGATATACATGTGTTTGCCCAGAAGGATACAGGTGAGAAAGATCTAAAGATACTATGAACAAATACAGTTTTCTTACATCAAAGTCACAAATTTCTTGGAAATACTAATTTTTCTATTTATTTTTAGTGGCCTGTTTTGTGAGTTTTCACCACCAATGGTTTTACCTCGCACCAGCCCTTGTGATAATTATGAATGTCAAAATGGAGCTCAGTGTATCATAAAGGAGAATGAACCAAGATGTCAGTGCTTATCAGGCTACCAGGGTGAGAAGTGTGAAAAGCTCGTCAGCATCAACTTTGTGAACAAGGAATCCTATCTACAAATTCCTTCAGCGAAGATACGTCCCCAAACCAACATCACTCTGCAGGTAAAAAAGCATTATGGACTGTGAGCTACAAGAACAAGAAGTATCTCCTCATAGTGTAGAATAGTAGCCAAAGTTATCAGTGATTTACTTAAAGAGCTTTACACTCTTCACATGAATTTTACAGTGAAATAAGAGATTATATCAGCAAATTCAGAAATTGATCTAATGGAACATTTCATTTTAATATTTATTTTTAGTAACTATTTCTTTTTTTTTTCTTTTTTTTTTGACTATATTGCCACAGATGAAGATAGTGGGATCCTGCTGTACAAAGGTGATAAAGATCATATAGCAGTAGAGCTGTACCGTGGAAGAGTGAGGGTCAGTTATGACACAGGATCTTATCCAGCCTCTGCTATATACAGGTGAACCCAGATGAAACATATTTCTTACAGAAACATAATACATATTAATTCTTTGCAACAAAGTCACATTTTCTCTATAGATAAAGAGGAGATATGCACAAATGCAATATAGTGTTAGACATTTTGTAGGGTAAAACATACTGCCAAAATGCATGATTTTACTTGAAAATAACACTTATGCAAAGTTGTAGCAAAGATGCAATATTATTTCTCGAATTAAAACTAACTTGGAGATAGCAACAGAGAATTTGTACATTTGTGTTGTACTAGAATTCACACGTGGAAGTGTTACTTTTTTGGGGGGAGGGAGGTTATTGTCAATTGATATTCTAACTGCAGAGTGAAGTGCAGAACTTCACTGCATAAGAAGCAGAAATGAAATGGCAGTTTCTCTCTTCTTCTGCTAAGCAGTCATAAAAAGTGGGACTTTTCCCTTCCTTGGATTCTACAGAGAAACCTAAAAACTAGGTTTAGAGTAAAAGCACTACCCTTGGAAGATATATGCATTTTGCTTCCAAAGTCATCAAGAGAAAGAATCTACATCTGCTTTTAGAGCTTTTTTTAAAAAAAAAAAAAAAAAAATGAAGGTTTTTTCAAAGTCAAATTTCTCTATTTCTCTTAAAACTTATTACCTTAAAATATTAACTGAATTTCTAAGGAGATTTTGATGTCACTCTTCTCAAACAGATTTTGCAAAAGTGATCAAAAAGACAGCAGTCTCATTTTTTGTTCTTAATCTATTAGCTACAATTAGTTGACAGAACTGTTGCTACAAATTACATTCAGAGGTAAAAAAGAATATAAAAAAACTTCTTGAATCTGTCTTTTTGCTGTATTTACACCTTTAATGTTATAAAGCTGCAACTAGTATATGCTTACTTGCTGAAGATTGTAGAAGTGATGCTATTCTATGCTATAAGAGACATTGCTTAAAATAAATGATTTCTAGAAACAATTGTGCCTGGACAGCGATATAAAATAGGAAGTGTAAATTTATGTAGCAGGGAACAATGCTAAACTTTCTTAGGTAATTATACTGAGGGAACTGTGGATTTAGTAGATTACTAAAAGCACTTCTCAGAAGAAAAAAAAAAAAGTTCCTTTAAAATGCAATAAGAAGTTGTTTAGCAGAAACATAGCCTTTGCACTCAGCATCTTAAAATTCTTTCTGTTTTTGGATGCAGTATGTATTTTATAACAGTTTGTATACAGTTTCATGAAATGTTTTGATACGTAGAAATAGTGTATTTTAATTATATAATTTTGTATTTATTATAAATGTGATTTTACAGAAAGGTACGTTATTCAACAAAACATAAAATTGAATCAAACATTCACTTTTCTTTTTTCACTTAGTATTCAAAATAACTTTTTTTCTATCTTGGACTATGCAATCATTTTTTTCTTGCAGCTTTTCAATAGGATTTATGCATTCAGTTCTCAATTCTCCACTGGGAAATGGGCTAGTGATATAAGTAATATAAGCACATTCATAGGAAATATTGCACAGAAATGCTTTGTGTTTATGTTCCCTATAATTTAAAACACCCTTACACCTTACATTCTTGCCTAGGAGGGCTTCTCTTTCTGCATTTGTTTTGCATTCTAAACTTTTACCAGTGAAGCAGTTTAAACTTGAAGCTTTAAATAATCACTTTAATAGAGCCACATTCCCTTTACATGTTATTACACGTTATTTTACGTGTTATTTTTAAATATCCCTGGAATGACCTCTTGCCATAAAAATGTGTGTCCTGTGTGTTGTGTTGCTCTCACGCTTATTGTCAGAAAGGCGGTTTCCTTGGAGCAAGAACATTATATTCAGGTTTCTTGTTTACTTAAGTCATATTAATTTTTATTTCTTGGAACAACTTTGTTCCTAGAATCATCACAGTGTGTTAAATAAATTAATCCTAGTGCTAGAAATAGTAGACAAAACTCTTAATACCTTGAATAGACCTTACTCTTTAGGAATGGTGATCTCTGACCTTTTCCTTTTCCCATGTGGGCTGTAGACATTCCCCTCCTGCCTGCCCCAAAAAGTGTTTATTCTGCCCGTGTCTACATGGCTCTGTGTTTGTGCTTTCATGTGCTGCTGAGTTGATAGAGTGCATGCAGACCTTGCCCTGGTAGCAAGCTCAGCCTGTTCCCAAGTGCCCAGAATAAATAACTGGGAAGCTCCTTAACAGGTCACTGCTGTAAATGACAGTGCAAGTGCCTTCATTTCCAGGAAAAAAAAAAGAACAGATAAGTTAATTAAACTCTGCTAAGCATTGCTAACAGGTCCTTAGGTAATTTGCTTGATTTTACTATGAGAATTAGGAAGCTAATCCGCCTAAGCTCTGCTGCTTTCATAATGAGAAGAGCCAACTGTCTGAGTGACTGTTTCCAGTCCATCTCAGGATAACATCATGCAGTGGTTAGCTTGAATAAATTTTTTGCAAAGTTTAAGCTAGCTTGATAGATGGAGGTCTGAAGCAAATAGATCTTTTTATGGGAGTGGCTGTTGAGTCTGGTCCTAAAGGTCTCTGGACTACAGTTTGCTGTCATGTCTTCCATGCAGCTGGATCTTCAGCTCATCATTCCCTCGTGGGGAACAGGCTAGAAGTAGTGTAAACAACAAGGATATCTTTTGCCATTAAATTCAGTAACAATATCCTTCCTTCTGTGGTGTACTTAAACTGTACTTAAACTCAGTTGAAAAATTATCCTGTCTCTAAATATCTACATTTGCCATGTAGATATCGATGGCGAATATCAATATCAATGGTAGGCACAGACAAACATTTCTGAAACTTATTGTGGAGGTTTGTCCCTGCATACCATAAGCCCCACATTTGCTGTTTTTTCACCTGTATCTTCATGTCCTCTGAGTAAGTAGATGGATATCATATACTAGCTAACTGGAAAAAATTGCTACTATAGTAGTACATATGTAGTACATATATAAAAAATAAATAAACATACATAGGAAAATAAACATCTGTGATACATGTGCTTGCTCATAATAAACGTGTATACCTAGACACACAGAGTCAAATAACATTTTAAATAAATTGATTTTAAATGTTGTTGTTCCATAGGAACTCCAAACTCTTCTTTTTGTTTGTCATTCTGCCTACTAAACACGTCTCTATTGATGTTCAGAATACAAGCAAAGCTAGTTCATGATTTGATGGCAACAGGAATAACTTTGAATGAGAAAGAGCTATGAATAATTAAAATACATATTATTAATAGAGTGTTACTGAAGGAATATTATACTATATTAGCTCTATGTTAGCTCTCAAGCATGCATGCAAGCCTTTTCTTAAGACTTAGTTTTCAGGGAACTACACTCCTGGAGAAGTTCTATTTTGAAGCTGTATACTGTTTAACAGAAATAATATAAAAAAATTCTAAGCAGATCATAAACTGTGTAAAATTAATATTAATTTTTATTTTTGCAGCGTGGAAACTATTAATGATGGTAATTTCCACATTGTGGAGCTGCTAGCCATGGATCAAATTCTGTCCTTGTCTATTGATGGAGGAAGCCCCAAGATAATTACCAACTTGTCTAAGCAGTCCACTCTGAATTTTGACTCTCCATTATATGTAGGAGGTAAGAGCATTTTACTGTTTATTACAGTCAGCATCATAACTAATTTAGTTTGGTAATACACACTGAAAAACATACTAAGAGTCCCATTTATTGAGATAACACCTTAAGATAAAATTTCAGCAGTCTCAGTATTTTCAATTTTAACAAATAGCAGTGAATAAATGGGAATAGATTACAAAGTAATACTTGAGATTTAGTTAAAAAAAATGAAGCATGTGTAGCTCGTCAAGTGTAGTAGTTACATTTTTATCAGTAGAGACATGATTCTCACTGTAAAATTTTCTAACATTTTGTAGCTACTGTTATATAGTTTTTTATTATATCGAAGAAGTGGATTTAACAGGAGTTCTTCAATGTTTAGTTACCTGAAGATTTAGTGAGGCTTGTGCCATGAATATAGAATGCTAGTACTGCATTTTGGAAAATAGAAATATGAATGTTTTGAAATATGAATAGAATGTTTTACATTTCTATTTCACTGTAGATGTATCTGCAGGAAATTATAGGAAGGTAAAAAGCCATGAAGTATAATTTCTCTTATTGTTTAAGGGTGGTAAGAATTGTGACATTTGGTAGGAAGCAAACAGACTGGAGAGTTACATTACTTGCCCCACAGTATGTGTCAGGGAATCGGGTTTGTGAGTGGAGTAAAGGAATGCCTGTTTTCAAGAAGTATTACTCGTTTCACTTAAGTGGGTGGTAGATAATTTTGTGGAGATAAATTATAAGGAACAATTTTGATCATTTGCCCCAATTTATTCTCTTGAATGAAGAATGAAAGCCCGTTCTTTTAAATAGCATTCTCCTTTGAACTTTTGATGGTACTGCATAACATATTATTTATCTTCTTCACATTCAAGCTCTAATCAGAAAATACTGTGAGTTGCCATTGAAAATTTTGGTCCACAACAGAATGAAAACCACTATTAGAGAAGCATAAGATAAACCAAAGCACAGTAGACATATATTCAGTTTCTCACCTTTTCTTTTGAGTTTCTGTATTTGTCTATTTATTGTCTTCAAAGTACTTGAGAAAATCATTTTTCACACTCATATATTTATATTACCCACTTTTGAAAGTCATTCAATTTTTTCTTTCCCAACCGTATCTAGAATTTTTAGAGAATTTGATCACACATTTCCATCAGTTAAGAACTCAAATTCTCACTAGGATTTTATGCAGTATTTCTATCTTTGCCAAAGAGTTTGACACCTATATCATCATATAGCTTACACTTACACTTCTCACCTTCCTGTTAAAATGGCATTTCTGGTAAGCATCACCTCAGCTGGCAGTATGAATGAAATTCACATTTGACAGCAAGCCCTTGTATGTTTTTTTTCCCTCTCTCTCCTCTTTTCTTTTTTCTTTTTTTTTTTTTTTTTTTTTTTTACAAATTTATTGTTGTGTAATAATTTATGTTGTTTGTTATTAAGTAATAATTTCAATTTATTTTTGAAAAAAT
>JAVCKT010005099.1:23735-46332 GCA_032273925.1 Rhynchotus rufescens
GGCAACTGAAGCACTATGTTCTTTGCATTTGTACTATTTTTTAAATGATTATGTGTTGACATGCAGCAGTGTGAGGTCCAGGATGTGTTACACCCATCTCTGCTCTTTCTAGTATTGCACTGCGAGTAATCTGTACATTATGCAGATACACATAGTGCGTTTTTTGATGTTCAGTATCTAAGTGTGCACATGCAGCATTGAAGTAATGAACCACCAGTCAAAGCGCTGAGGTTTATATGACAAAGGTAAGACAAGATGGTAAGGAATTGTAGCAAAACGATGCTTGTATTTATTTGGAAGCAATTTTTGAAAGCTATTGATATGGAGAAACTGAGCCATAAAGACTGCATGTGTGAAATGGTAGCAGCTGGCACTGCTGGCATAATTTCAAGTGTGAAATTGAAATTGTCTTGTGGTCACAGTATAGGTTTACCTTATTAATGTCTAGTGTATTGATTATACATCAGTAGAACCGCGACTTGTCTGAGAGGTAATACTTAGTAGATATTTTAGTTCAATGATTGGCCCCAAAATAATGAAATATGGGCATATTTACCAACTCGTGTGTAACCACAGACTGAACAGTCCTGAGACATAGTCAGTGCTGAAGTCTTTTGCATGAACATTTGTTATTAATTCAGAATCTTTCTTCTTTTTTTCTTTTAAAAAGTAGAAATGTTATTTTACTGTGTGAATGTGAGCTTCACCAGCATTCTTTTTCTTTTTTCTTTTTATTTTTCCAGAAAACCTTGCAGATAAATGATGAGCGTGTACTAGGGGCCATATGGGTGGAGGAGAGGTGTTGAAAGTCAGAGTAATTTATTACAATCAGCTTGTTTCTGGAATAGGTGAGGTAAATCATTACTTGTCAAGGGTATCACATGAGTGAGCAGAGATACCATACGTTAAATGAAGAAAAAGCAGGCCACAACTTTAATATTCTCTAGCCCTAAATAAATGAGCTAGAGGAGAGTGGTAAAATAGGATGCTCTGCCTCATGCAGACTAGAGGAAACATTGGCTTTTTGGGGTGGCGGTTGTATATTGCTGTGAGCTGCTGTGGTTGTCACTCTATGCCGGTTGTCACCCTGTGCCAGTTGTCACTGACACACAGGCTCCGGAGTCTGTATTTGGTGATTAACATTCCCTGCTTGTTCTCTGGACACTGGTCTCTGCATGTGATAATCCTAAAACTTCTGAGGCCTGTGGCCTTCCTTGTGCAAATTTTAAAAACAGTTGTTATTGCACTTAATCAGACACTAGAGCTGGTGGACTGTTTTTTGCTGAAAAAGTTTTAGTGGAACAGTGTTTTTGATTAAGTATTTGGTATTTGATAGGGCAGCATTTTTGGAATGGGATGTTTCATTTTTTTCATTAGGAACAGCACCATTTATTATAGCAAAGAAGGGTTTAAATTGGTCCATTTAAAGTCAAATAACTTGCTAACTTCTATGAATGTTTCCTCACCCTAATCTGGAAATGCTGAGATTCTTTGTTTTTTTTTTTTTGTGATCATGAGAATGGAAGCTAGACTTTTTTTTCCTTTGAAACAGGAAATTTGTTGGTCCTGATACAAAATCTGTTGGGGGGAGGGGGATGAAAAACCCCAAAACATTGGGGAGAACAAAGTAAGGTGTGTGAGGTGGTAAAGACGACCCAGAAGAGTCATTACAACTTTATCCTTTCCTTTTTAGAGAATGAGGAAACGTTGCAAAGAGAGAGCAAAAGGAGACTGACGCAGGTTGAGATGGAAGTGTAGGTTCCTACAGGCCCCCTACACCGAAGTACCAAACCAAGTGTGTACTTGAATGTGTCTGTATTTTTCAAGAATATGTTTCATATTCTGGTAATTAGATAAAGCCATAGCCTCTCATGTAAACTGATGATGTTATCCTTGCTGCATGTTTGAAGCATGATAGCTGAATGCTGCCAGGTAGGAAAGTGGATATTTGATTTATCTTGGATAAACAGAATCTTCTAAAGCACATCTACATGCTCCATATGAGTGTTTCTGCCCTTCAGGCTTGCATATTATTATTCCAAAATAAACTTGGATTTGGGCTTTACATGGCCATCTGTCTCTTTCTGACACCCTAAAATCCTTTTGATAATGATTTGTTGCAACTGATTACTTCCAGATCCTTCTACAGTCTGGGATGAATTATATCAACTTTTATCCTGTCTGTCCTGTCTTTTTTCCTTCAAACACCCAACTAGCAAGTAAAATTCATCACACAAACTTTGCACAAAACTGTTCTCATTATGTTAGTACAGATGAGGAGTTGATTCAGACTTTGACTGCAGGATGGAACCACGAGTAGTGAAATCTTCATCCTAATCAAATCACTTTAATTATAACATTTCAAGATGTGCTTGCAAGCTGCTCAAACTGACTGCTTCTCTAGGTGATTTGGAGAGAATCTCTACTTGTTGCTGTTCTTATCTACAAACTGATTCTCCCATCTTGCACATCCCAGGTTTATAACAGTTGTTACCAATGTTTGTTACTGCTGTAACCTGTGTAAAGCCCAGGCTAAGATTGTTGCCTCTGTTTCTCAAGTCAGGCTTTGGTCTACGTGTGCAGACAAGATGACAACCTTGTCTCGTTTAGGGACCTCTCTGGTTAAGGATGCTAAGTCCTAATCTTTCCACCTCTTTACTCTTGCTGTGTAGAGGGGCAGACTCGGGAAGGGAAAGTCCTGTTAGATCCCTCTGGCCCTCAAGACGTCTCTGGGAAGATAAGAGGGCTAAGTACTTGCATCATTAGGCTGAAAGCTCTGACACTTGAATGGCACTCAGTGTAATGGCATATGCCTCTGTCAAAGCAAAGAGGTTGGGTTTTTTTTTCTGTCTCTTTCATCTCTTTAGTTGACATCCAGATGTCTGAATGTCTTAAGACATCCAGATATCTGAATTAATAAAGAACTTGCATTTTTTTTCCCCTCTGCTCTGCAAACGAATCCTGTCTTTGTAACTCCTGTGTCCGGGAGGCAGTTCATGCCTGGCTGTTTTTTCTACACCAGTCGGATCTCAATCTCCGAACTGCTCAGTCAGAGCTTTCCTGCCGCAGTGGAAGGCAGGAAATGTAATCGCTGATTGGTGTCAAGGAGATGCAGAAGCCTGCTGAGGACTCTGTCATTAGTCTCCCTCTGTGTCTTGAAATCAGAAGATTCCTTTCCTCATGGTAAAATATCACTGATTGAAATGCATGTGCAGCAGTGTAAAGAGGTAACATATGAAACAAGTCATCTCTTGATGATGAATTCAAGAAATACGATATGTCGCAGATGGCAGAAGGGCTGTAACAGAGATAGATGGATGCACTTAAATACTACACTGAAAAATAAAATCTTCCCAATAGCAGACCTGGCTGAACTCTTCAGTAACACATACATGTAAGGGCAAGGCATTTGTGAATGAAGATTGTGTCTTGAGGCTTAAGAGCAGATACTAGCAATGTTGACTAAACTGCATGCAACTCTTTTTTTTAAAACTCTCTCAAATGTTTTGTTTATTATTAGCAAATTTAAAGGCACTCTGGTGTTCCCTGTTTAAACAATTTAAGGACAATGATCAAGGTCCTACAGTGGGAGTCAGGAAAAAAGCAGATGAATAAGTGCTCTTGAATATGATCATTAATACACATTGGTGCTTCTGGGTTTTATGCACTTGAATTGATTTTTTACTTTGTTTCAGTCCCAGGGTTTCACAGGGTTCATTGGTGCACAGGCTTTATGCTGTCCTCTGCCCACGCTTGTTTTGCACAGTGTGTGGTGACTATTGCTTTCTGAATGGATGTAGCAGCTTTCCAAAGATGGGAATCCCTTAGGAAGGTATAAGGAAGAGCTGGAAGTTAAAAGTGCAAACCAGGCTTGGAGAGAGTATCTGGATGCAAACGGAGTATATTCTGATTTTGAGTTAAGTTTCTGCTCTATTTTCAGTGTTTTGAAAAACAGATATATAAACATTGCAAATAAAATAAACCCAATTTGGTGCTGCTGTTGTCAAGTGCTCTTTTCATCTTGCTTAGAGCACAGAGAGACCTCGCAAGGAATATTCTCCAGTTTTCTTTTTCTTCACATGGGTAGGATTGCTCCCTTGTTGAGCTTGGTTGATGGCCTTTCAGTTTTCATTTGTTTTTTCTTCCAACTCAGCCAACACTGTCATTTTGCTCCTCCCTGGCAAAGCTATTTTTCTCACTTAACAAATGTAAAGGTTTTGAGTGTTATTCAGAATGTTTTTAGTGACAGAGTAACCCGACTATAAACACAATAAAGGCATTTTGTTGTTTTTGTTGTTTTATTTATGTTGTAAGATAAGCAAAGATGAGGTAGTATCTCCCCAGAGGAGGAAAGACAGTAGTTCTGTAAAACATAATTACAA
Source organism: Rhynchotus rufescens (assembly GCA_032273925.1). Lineage (NCBI taxonomy): Eukaryota > Metazoa > Chordata > Aves > Tinamiformes > Tinamidae > Rhynchotus > Rhynchotus rufescens. The sequence goes on from JAVCKT010005099.1 coordinate 28,118, forward strand.
GCTGCTTTCCTGTGTTCTGCTGGTGGCTTTTGTTTCTGATAAACAGTGCTGGTTTTTTAACTAGAGTGGTGCTGAGAATCAATGGTTTCAAGTTAGTGTTTAATGTCCCAGCAGTTGAGCTTCCTGGGATTTGAGAAAGGGCCAGTTCAGACTTAATTAGTTTTGTAGCTTTCCAACCAGTGCAGTCATGTTTCTGAAGTAACAAAACCCATACAATTCATCTAAATTAATATTTAGTTTGGGTGATTAAAGAGCTTTATTTTCCCCTTTTTATTTTTTTCAGGAAAATTATAGATGAGTTAGGAGTAAATTGCACTCTTTTGAAACAAGTGTTCTTCTTAGAAAGTGGAAATTTGCTTTTAGTAGGATTTCAGAGTTTGTTAGTTAGTTAGTGTGTTTTAATCTGTATTACCTCCATAGTTATCCTATGAAGGCTATGGACGTACTTTTTACTACTGCCTGTGTGAATTTTTGTTCCTTTGATATGTAGGGCTTTAATCTCGTGACCTAGAAGTCCACTAAATGAACTGAATAATAAAAAAGTTTACTTGTGTAGAGGTTCTTCGATATAGCTCAAATCCTTTAAATGGAAGCAAGTATTATTTGTCAGGAATGAAATTTAGGAATGGCAGGGTAAAATAAATCATCTGAATTTACCCAATAAATCAATTAAAGATTAGGGAGGGAAAATCCAATTTTCCTATGTAAACCTTTTGTTAATTTTCCAATTAACAAAATGTTAATGTTTTTGCAGCTTCTTCATTTTTTCTCTGAAATTTTAAAGAATAACTGGCAATTTCTAAAAATAGTAACAGCATATGTTTGTCTGTATAGCACAATATGTAGTGCCTTTCATGTTCATGGCTCTTTGCAAACATTAATTATTGTAATTATCTGCAAGGTTAATATAATTATCTGCAAGGTTATATTTTATTATGCATTATAAGTATCATTAATATTTTTAATTATCTGCAATGTTAATATAATTTTTAAATTCAAACAGACAAAACTGTCCTTTTCCCAGTGACAACATCAATCTATGGTTTAAAAAAAGTGGGGAAAAATGGAGGAGGGGATTTGATTTATCATATAGCATGAGGGTTTGGGATTTTTTTTCCCTCTTCCTTGAAAACAGAGAAAAATGCAATGTTAGGGTCTCAAGGCCTTTTTGACAAACCTGCTGATTATTGGACTCTAGCACAGGTCAAAGGAAGTCGTTCTAAAGTGGGACTTAACTTTTATTTTGATCTTAAATTTAGGTTGTAATGTATGTATAAGTTGCATTTATTTCAGCTGAAGTGATTCTGCTCTTCCTGCAGCAGTATTGTCCTCCTGATAAATAAAATACTAAATAATGGATTGAATTGTTGAAGAACACTCATCATAACCTTTTCTGCATTGCTTGGGTCCCTTTTTGATGCATCATAGCTATGTCCTTGGCTGCTTTCATATGTATGTGCTCGTCACTCTCTTACCCCTTTTGCAGTAAATACGCCAGCCAGCAAGGTTAGACCAAACAGACTAGGTTTAATGGTTCCCTGGCAGCAGTTCAGCAGGGAGCACCGAGGGAGTTCCAGCGTGAGACGCACAAGGGCGGAGGTGCTGGCCGAGCTGGGCACCGGGGCATGGCAGCGGGCGCTGCGCCACGGCCCTGGCAGGCGCTCCGTGCAGTGCCACCTTCAGAAAGGGCTGTGGCGGCTGGGCTGCCAACTAGACACCAGGGAGGAGCCGTCTGTGTATCCTTATTGCAGCGGTGCAGTCTGTAATAAGGAGTAACAGCGCTGAGAACACGGTGAAATGAGCGTCCAGGGAGCAGGTCAGCATGGCTTGTGCAAGGGGAAGCGCTGCTGGGGTTCTCACTGGGTCCTGAAGTGCGTGAATGAGGGAGGGGATCCAGCAGAACAAGGTATTTAGGGACCTTCAGAAAGACTTAATGGCTCTATGCTAAACAGCATTAATGAAAGCAAGTTACCATGAAATTGGAAGGTTCTTTCATGGGCTGAAAGCTGGTTAACAGACAGGAAGCAAAGATCTGGAGGTTAACAGTCGCAGATTGGAAAAGAATCAGCACGTGGTTTGCTCAGGGATTTGGGTTTTTAACAGATTTTAGTCGGTACCTTCTTCACTGATCTGAGGAAGGCATTAAAGGGTGAAATCCCCAGTCTTATGGATGATGCTTAGCTTTTTCTGAGTGGGGAAATGCTGTTCAGAAGGTAGGGAGCTGGAGGGGACATTCACAAAACGGAGCAAGTGGCCTTAGAGGTGGCAGATGGCTTCATTGCAGAGAAATGTAATGTAGTGCATTGAAGGGAAGAATGATGTAAATCAGGCCAACGTGTTGCTCAACTAGGAACTGCTAGTTACAACCCGTGAAGGACATGTTGATATTGAGGCTGGGGTCTCTGAAATCATTAGCTCGATGTACAGCAGCAGCCAAAAAAAGCCAACAAACTGTTGGGAATGTGAAGAGAAGGGATGTGGTTGGAAAGATGGTGCTGGGAAAGATGATAGAAACAATCAAGCAGTTGGAGAAGATGCTGCCTGAGGAAAGGCTTAAAAGGCTTCAGTGCTACTGGCTGGAGAAAAGGCTTCCCCTTCCATCAGAGGGGAAGATAGAATTGAAGTTTCCAACATGGACATTGTTACCTGTGATGCTAAAACTACAGTGCACTATGTGGAACTTGCAGGATACAAATGTACAGCGGATGAGGGAAGCATTCCTTACTCAGCAAGGAATGAACTGCCAAAACACCCTCTCTCTGTAACAGCAGGCTGTGATTGCTGTTAATCATCTTCATAAATTTCTGATAAATGAAGTTAGAGGTAACCACGCAGTTTTTGCATCTTCAGTGAAGCACGGCTTTTCACTTAAAGCTTGAAAGCTTCAGATTTGTGTTAAGGTCCATTTCCAGCCAAATTTCCATGATAGTCTGTCTTTGTGAATGTTCAACTTCACACATACAGTGAGCAGTCCAGCTGCAGGACTGCGTGTATTGCAGAAAACTAAGCATCCATGGCAGCCTTTGCAATCTTGATTAAACTTAAATTTTGGTAAATTTAAGGATGATTCTTGTAAGAAGATAGAGTGGACAGAACCAAAATACCAAGAGAATGGCAAACACTTTAAAGAACAAACATCAGGGCTTTATTTCTTTGCATTACTTTTTCATATTTAAAAGAAAACCACAAGTACAGCAGCACACAATGCAGACATCCCATATAATTTCTTTAAAAATTCTACATTTCACTCTAGCTTTTGTGTCTCATCCATTTCTTTAAATATAAAATATTATTCTTTTGTTTTTTAAAGTATTATATGTATTTTTAATTACTTTCACTAACAGCCTGGATAATGGGACTTTTCATAAGGACCAAGGCAGTGCTATTCTTCATTGCATTATTTTTTTTCTTTGCATGTTACGCTTCCCTGATAGTTTAGCATTTTCATACTTGATTAAAAAAGTCATACACAGTAGTTTAAATAGATCCATGTCTGAAATACTCTGTAATCCATCTACCTTATTGTGTTTGCATTGATATTACAGAAATAATTAAGATACCAAATCAATTAATAACAGCCTAGTAGTTAACACAGTGGCAGCAGCAGGGAATTATTTAAATGTGTTTACTTCTTAAAATCTCTGAAAATACTTGGCTTGGTTAACGTAATTTGCAGTAATAAAACTGAAAGATATGAGAGAAATATGCCTTTAATATGCTTGAATATGGTGAGAAAAAAATGTCATCAATAAACAAAAATTTTGTGTTCTTGAGGAAAAAATGGAAGAACTAAGAATACTACAGAGTATTTTGGCATTGCTTTTAATAGTAAAATTAGCAAAAAGGGGGGGGAAGTATTCCTAGATTTTCAGGCCCACAGCAGAGCACAAGATTGTCCTAGGCCACCAAATGTCTCCCGGCTGAGCTTGTGCTGCGCCCCGGCTCTTGGGAGCCTTTCCAAGGGCTCCTCCGGCTGCCTGCCCTGGCGCGGGAGGTACCGGGAGAGACTTTGGGCCCTGCCTTCCCGCTGTGCGCCCTTCCCTGCTGCTCCTCACGCGGACTTTCCACCTGCATCACCTCCAGCGACGCGGGGGCACCCGTGCCCCGATGCACCCTTTGGAAGGGCTGAGCTCAGCCTCGCCAGGTGGGCAGCAAATGGCAACCTGGGGCTCGCGTTCTGGGGCCGCTGCGCCAGGCGGTTAAAGCTGTCAGCGCCTCGCAGTGCTCGAAGGTAACGAATGCAGGAGAAACCGGAGAGGCCTCGAGCAGCACCGGCTTCCCACGGAGCGGGTGAAATCCACCGGGGTCTGCATTTTGAGAAAGCCTCTTAATCCTATTCAGGCATTCATAATCATGCAGGGCTTATTTGAGCAATTCTGCTTTTTCAGAGATGCATTTTAACAAAGAAAGCGGTTATAAGTATCTAAATATTCCAGGTTCCATATGGTCCAAAGCCACTCCAAAACGTTGACAGCTGATTATTAATTACAGTGTCGTGGATAAATATGCCATGATAAAACAGTGCATAATTTATTATATAATGTATACAGACATTCTCCAGTGCATGCTCTGTGGTCCCTTGGTGGTTTTCAGTAATAAACTGATATATGTGAAAGTTTCCATTCTTCACTAGCTTGGCTGATTTTAGTTAGCATAATACAAAGATTAATTTCTTTACCAGTTTGTAAAATCTGTGCTATTTGTTAAATTTCTGAAATCAAATGTCTGTATATTTGTCATTTTTCTTTTTGGTGGGAGATGTAGGAAGAATTAGCCCTTTGTAAGACTTTGCAGAAGTGCCGTAGATTTCAGCGCAGGAAACGTCCTGGCAAAAGAGGCCTGGTTTTCAAATCCTTCCCTGAAATGAAACAGAGTACAACACATTGCAGTATAAAGTAATCTCCAAGGAAAGTAATTAAATGGAGAAATGATCATGAAGTGTATGTGGGGAAACAAACTGCTCAAAATCCTCCATACAGGACGTGGCTTTAAATAGAATTATGTGTAATTTGAAAGTGCACTTGTGGCTTTCACTAGCCATCATGTGTTCTGTGCGATTTTTCTTTTGTTTGAATATCACTATTTAAGCTTTTTAATTATATGACTGTATGATAGGAGGGATGTATAGTGGTAATGAATGACTTGTAGATATTGCACGGATGCTCTAGTGCTAGAAATGTTCCATAGTTGCTATTGCTGACAGACATCCACACCTGCACACAATATTTACCAAGCTAAAAGGTGATAGAATTTCTGTGAAGAATCAATTTTGCTGTAATAGATGGGTTATCTATGAGAGGTGTCAGAGAGGTATGTTTCTTGTTGACCATCCTCAAGTTTCAGATTAGTTATTATTTCATTAATTAAAACGCAGGAGTTGCATTTGACAAAGGGCTCAAATGGGAGTTGTTCAGTAGCACCAGGCAACCCCACGGAGAGCAGACAGGCTGTCTGGTCGCTACGCCCCAGCAGCAGCCTGACTGGCAGGGTCCCACAGGGTCCCTGGGGAAACTCATCACTCACAGTTCAGTTTTTCTCTTTAGTATATCTTCAGTATTTTTTCTAGAGAAAGAAAAAATACCCCCTTTTATACAGGTAGTTAACTCAGAGTATCCAAATGATGTAACCCTGTATGATGGCAATATACATCCAAGCTCTGTAATTTTTAATTAATTTTAGAGCCTAATTTTTAATTAATATCAAAGCATTTGCTTGGATAACTGTGGTGAGTGATTCCAAGACATGCTGTTCAGTGCACTGCTTTTAACCGTGGTGAAAGGCAAAACACGACAAAAGTCTGGATTTTGTCTGCATTTTGGCTATTACTTGTGTATAGATGGATTTTTGTTTGTTTGTTTGTTTTATATTGTTTCCATCCTTTTAATATAGAAAGAGCAGTTGGCTAGAGGGAAATCTCTAAGTAATTCCTATTGTGAAATTCTGGGCTCAGTGGGAATGGCTATGAATTAGTGAAGGATATAGATAAACTTGGTGTGCACTAATAAAGCTGATACACTGAGCAATTAACTAACCTTGTCGAATAAGGGTCTATAAACACTAATGACGTGAGCTTAGTTTTATGCCAGTGACTGTTCCTCTCAAATAAAAAGCGTTTCTCACGTGTCTAAAGTTAAGGAAACATTCAAATGTTTGAAGCGTTAATCCCACAGAGGTTGTTTTTTGGAATGGGAGGTGGTGTGAAACTGTGATTACTACGTGTTGCATATCCCACCCGAAAGGCAATGCTTTTTTGAAAAGCAAGTGAAATTTTTAGCAATGGTTTGGGCTTTCCTAATATTTCTCTCTCATGAGACTCTCTTAGGTTAATGTGTTACACGTGTGTGTGTGTGTGTGTGTGCCTGTGTAGTTTTTATTTTTTTTTTTTCTACTGCAGCCTCAGGCATCTTGGTTTTCAGTGTGGACTGTGATATCTGCCTGGGCAATATTGCAATGTTTACCCCCTGGTTTTTCTACCTTGGATCCAGGCCAATGGCTGTATGTCATTGTCAGTGATCAGCTAAAGTTATGGAATAGAGCAGTATTTGCACGTGTGTCTGATTTTATGTATATATGCTAGCTATGGCTTCTGTAAGTTTTGAGATGAAATATTGAAGGACAGTAGAGAGAGTGCACAGGAATAAGTCCTACAAAACTGGGCCACTAGTAACTTTTCCTACTGAAAGAGGGAAATTTCCTTCCTGAAAAGAGCAATTGAGAGTCATAGAAGAAATGACACAAACCAGTTGATGACAAATAAAGGAAAGGTATGATTTTACCATTTATATTAGTTTCTCAAATGATCTCCACTAAATTTTGATCTCCACTAAATTTCTTAGGGGACGAGATGTCAAAAGGGATGGAAATAGAAGTAATGTTTCAGTAATTTCAGGAAAACTTTTAAAATATTAGCATTAATATGAGTTTGGAAACCAATGGGTTAAACCCTGCATTTAGATCCAGGTTCTACTTTCCAGCTAGTTCTGCCAAAAAGTCATTCCACTGGAACATTAGGAAGGAAATAAACTTTTAAACATAATTTAAGACCGGAAAAATCCTTTATGGATGTATTTTGTATCATGGATTTTATGAAAATGACAACACTTATTATTTCAAAAATGAAACATTAATATAAGTACAGGATAAAATAGTATAACATTGGCTAAATGTGAGGGATGTCGCTGTTCTCTCCATTTGTTTTCATAATCATAAATATTTAAATTTTTTAGAAACAAGTTAATAGGTTAATGGCTAAATTCAGTAAAATCCTCTAACAGAAATCTGCCTGGCCCCTGAAAAGTTATTCTGGGACTTGCTCAGCAGTGCAAGTGCTTACGTAAGCATGTGTGGAGTCTTCATTTTTATTTAAATTTTGTCCTAACTGTATTTCCCTGATTTTTTTTTTTTTGAAGAGTAGAAACAGTACTCAAAAATAATTTATGCTTTTCAGACAGCTTAAGTATCTTCTATTTTTTCTTTTTTTTAAACTTTAGCTTAAAAAAATTGTTGCAGTAGAAAAATATTTCATGCCTGTATTTAATACCCAAGGTCCTTTCAAAATCTGTACATAAGTTGCCGTTCAGTAAAACAAAGAATCTTGAAACTTAGTCCTTTTAAAGTAGCCAACACTGGTAAGAAACCAAATTTTCCAGCAGATTTTGAGTTATTGTTGAGTTTTATTAAGCCTTACATAGTTTTTATTCTTCCAAGATCAACAAATCAGCCCTGTGGTGGCAGCAACTCTCCCTCCTTCTCCCGGAGACAATCTGTATGCAAGACTTTTGTGTATTCAAATAACAGGGCAACAACTGTAAATAGAAATGTGGACATTTGTTTGCCAAATTTTGGACAATGAGTTCCTGCTCTGAAAGAAAAAATCCTTGATTGGTGATGATTACTATTTTCATGTGTGTGTCCATCAAAAGCACATCCCTTCTGAGAATGTCTGGAAGGAGAGCAGCAACTGGACACGCGCCGGGAGCATCAGCAGCTGCCTGCACGCCCCGTCCAGCAGTGACACGAGAGGCCTCGTGCTCCCTCACAGAAAGGGGTAATTTGGCAAGTGTTGAAGTGAGCATTTCATGTGCTGACTAGACAAGGGGAGACACAGGTTTTTCTCTGGATTTTGGTGTGACAATCTTAAATATATATTGACTGATCCACGAGAATTTCAGAGCTTGTAGGCTAAAGTAGACATGGTCTGAACAGAATTAGTTCTTCGGCAGTAATTCTGGTCATAATAACTCTGATGATATGGAGTTGAAGTGCTCTGTGAGTATGGATTTGCCCTTGCCTTTTTCCCTGACCTTTTCTTCTCTTTTTGTTCAACCTGCCCTCTCAAGGATAAGGGGACAACAGGATTTTGGGGGAGGGGGAGGGCTCTACCCAGCCACAGACATCAAAATTTTAAAAAGTTATTATGTATCATATGCATGCTATTATGCATGAATTTTTATTATGTAAATGAATTATGGATATTTTGGGAGTGATAATTTTGAGTTGTAGCTTAAGTTTTTCATTAGCCTTAGCATCTTTTTTTGCAACGTAACTCCTTTGTTTTTCTTTTATTTCAGAAGTGAGATTGAGATAAAATCATAGTATGAGCTAAGTCTTTGAAAGTCACATGCTGAAATAAAAGCAAATATTATAGATAAGACTCCTGGGCGGTAGAAAATAAATAGAAATTCTTAATATTCTATGCATAATTTTAAGATTTTTCCCATATTTTCATTTTTATGCCCGTGTCAAAGACTTCTTTTTCCTAACACCCTTTGACATGTTTCATCTGCTGGGCATTGGAAGACCATGTAGAGTCACATATAAATAATTGGGGGCTAAGTTAGTTGTGAAATTGAAGCTTTGAAAATGGCAATTTTTAGTTAGCTGATTGCATGTGGGAAGGAGTGGAGCTTTTGGAAAATAAGCATCATCATTATCATCAATAGCAAGGCTATTGAGCCTATCATAAGTAAATTATTTTTAAACTAAGGTAAGCCTAAATGTTTTTAACTAGAATGGGCATTAAAAAAAAAAGTCACTTAAGATGTAACTATAGTCTATCTTACAATTACATTTAACTCCTCTCAGTTTTCTGATATATTTCATTCATCCTTAATCCATGTAATTAGGAAGAATAATAACAAAACAACTTGCTTCACAAGCACTTAGTAGTCATTTACTCATTTTATTTTATTTTATTCAACACAGCGCAGATCTACGTAGTTTGGCATTCCCTGTGTAGTTGTAATTTTATTTCACAAGCCACTGTAAGATCGGTCCGTTACCAAACTTATATTTCCATAGTCCCAAACTGTATTTTAGCCAGCTTTCTATACTTGGTGCTGGGGCATGCACATGATGTCTACTGCTCTTAGACAGGGTATACTTGCCTCCCGGTGCAGGAGCAGAAGCCTCAGTAGATGGAAATTGCCCCAAATCTCAATATTGTTGTTAGCTTGAAGGGCCTGGGCCATGTAAAAAAATAGCAGGAAAGTGCAGAGTGGCAGGCGTCAGCAGGCTCTGTCAGCCATCAAAACGGAAGGGGCAAACGCTGAGGAGAGTGAGTCTGAAGAATCAGCTCTAAAAGCCCCCTCTGAAAGAAATGGGAAGTGCAAAAACCAATTAGCAAAATAGCAAAGACTAAGTAAGGGCTTCTCTATAGGGAGAGTGATAAGGGGAGGAAATAGGTCTATGTTCAGTAAATTTCAAGATGTGCTGAAGAATTTATGAATTTATTTTGCTGCCTAATCTAATTAAAGTTAATTGGACTTGAAAATCATGTAACTTAGAAATAAATTCAGTCTCATTCAACTATTTGTATCATATGTCCCCTTCCCAGGGTGCAAAATAGGAGAAAATCTTTTACCTCTAGAAATAAGCTGAGGTGCTGCATGACCTATCCTGATAATATCTGTTACTTATCCTGAGCCCAAAATGAAATCAAACATTGAATGAAGTTCGCACATCGTATTTTGCACAAGGATTTTTTTGGGGGGCTTTGTTAATGTGCCTGTAATCTGTGTAGTAGGATATGAATGATTTTGTGACATGATTGACCTGTTGAGTTTGCACCTTTTCACCCTTTTGCTTCCCTCACGAAAAGCTTACATGAGGATGGATGCTATTATATTAAATAACTTATAGTAATCTTGCTGGTAGTGTATTAGCCACGTAAAGTACATATACTAGCAGCTGGATGAAACTGAAGCTTGTCCATTAAATCAGGTGGTAGTAGTATTTCATCAGAATTGCACTATTTTATAAATATTAAGCATAAAATGAAAGCAACTCTTTAATTTTTTAGATCTGTTTGTGGGAGAATAACTTACTGTCTTGCTTTTGCAAATCATTACCTGTTAGATGTGTAAAAGAGTTTGAAAGAATAATTAATGTTTTGAAGAAGGCTCTTATTTCCATAATTCTATGTCAATGGGATAATTTAAGGTCTGGCCACATACATTTTTGAAAGCACTCAGATATGCTACAATGTGTCTAATGTTTATGCTGCTCACTGTAAGAAGATTGTTATAAAGGAGGAACCTTGAATAAATTAGAAATGTGATTGTCAATCATTTTGCAGGTTGCCTAGGGGCAGCGTGCATTTGTGTAATTAAAGGTGCTGATTTAACCAATACAAACATGAAAAAATCCTTCAGTGTCTTGATAGCACATTTGCTAATTCACATTTTGTTCTTCCCTGAGCTGGACTCCATACATAAAGCTATTGCATCAAAATCAAATGGCAAATACTCATAGCTTATGTTGTTGTTGAATTCTCTTTCTGAATAATAACTTGCAGAGGTGGTAGAAAAATGGAAAGAAACCAAACCCCTTATTTTACAGCCAGTCCAAAGAAGTGTTTAGGTGCAGTGATGTTTTGAGGTAGTTGCAGCCCTTTCTGGTTTTTAACTTTTTTGTTGCACTTGCTTGTTCAGTTGGTTGGTTTTATTTCATCTTACTATTCGTGCTGTGAATAATCCAGTGGATGTGGAGTTGCAATATTCCACCAGCTTTGACTTTCCCTCTGAGCTTTATCTTTGCACTGAAAGAGAGGAATCTTCCATTGCCTGGTGGTTCCAGCCATCCTAGCATTTAATGATAATCGTGAAAGACATCAGTTCTTGCAAACAAGTTTTGTGGTACAATTGGCATAATTAGATCTTTTCTCTGGCTCCTAGAGTATGTTAAGGACAGCTAAATTGGATTGTCCTATATTACTGTAGGTCATCCTTGCATCTCATCGATCCATTTCTGTGGCATGGACACTGATCGCTTTTTCATTTTTTTAACCTGCCTTTTTATCTCCTCTGCTTTATTTTTTTTAATGGGTTGTTAATCATTGCTTCTGTTCTTTGGAGTTCAGGAGTCTCCTCTGTCTGTGCTGTCTCTGAAGATATCATTTAGGATAATAAATTGTTATAAATTTACAAAAATATTCAGAAATACTATAGTGTATGTTTAAAACACTACATTTCCCAGCATAAACTCAGTGTAATTCTTTGTTTTCTGTTAAAGAACAAAGCTGCCACAAAAGTGGAAAAAAAATTGTGTGCTTGAATTTAAAACCATCTCCAAAGTAGGGTGCAGTTGAACATGAAAATTGCAGTTTCCTATACTGTAACTCTGAATATAGTAACAACAGTGGCTGAATATTTTCCAAATATAAAACAAAAAAAAAACCAAACAAAAACTTCTGTGCTTTAATCTTCCCGCTGGAGTTTTGGTCTGGAGTACAGACCAAAATATCTTAAGGACAGACATTGTAGTTAATCAATTACTTTGACTCTTTCAGAACTCTATATTTTAGTTTTGCTTTTTGAATTATACACTGTTTGAAAAATTCAGGGTCACAACTTGGATATAAAGACTCTTTTAATGTAAAAGGAAAGTACCCAGGATGTCATGTCAAGCTGAAATACAATGTGAATATAACATTCATAGATGCTTATTTAAAATGGCATCTTCAAAGCAGAAGTTAAAATTCTTTGTGCGTGTGTACAGCTAGCCTAGAACAACTAGTCCAGCCCCTTAAGATATGCACAGCAATACTAACTGCCTCATTGCAAAATGAAATATCGTCTATTAAAACAATGGGTTTCAGGAGACAGTCTGTATATTTGGCAGTCTTTTACTGTGTAAAATATTCTGAAATACAGCTATTTACATAGCAGTCTATATGGCCGCAAAATATTTTAAGGTACAATTTTTTTTTTTTTTTCAGTCTATCTTAAGTGGTATTGGTTTGTGTTTGCCCTTTTTAAAGGCAAATCTTGTCAGGTTAGTTAGAGGTTTTGTTGATAATAATTATTAGGGTAGCTTGTCCTTCAGTTAGTATTTAATTTCATCTCCTATTATGACACATTATGTTGCTTAATAGGTCATGTTTTTTCTTTTAAAGAAAGAAAAAAAAAACCAGCTAGTTTTAGGGAGGATGATCGACAATGTTGATACAGAGGATGAATAGGTTGAGCTAAATGGTTTAGGATGACAATCCCTTGACTTGATTGAGATCAGCAGTTGCTTGAGATTAAACCAGCTTGTATCAGTTTAAATAAGGTTAGATATATTAAAAGAGAGAGTTCAGCATGTTTTAATTTTTAAAAATCTTCTATTAATAAAATTTGAAAAATGTCAAAAACATTTTTCCCTTCTTCTCCTGATTTTCATTACTAAATATGTGTGTGTAGCAGGAAATAGTGTTTTGGAAGAGAGAGCAAGTGCCGGAAACTGAGTTTTGCTGGGAATTTGGGAGTAAAACACATATATATATGTACACTTTACGATAACGAAGAGTCATAGGCTTGTGAGTAATTTCCTTATGCTGATTGTAACCTGTGCATCCTGAGTCTGTTTGGAAATGACTAGTTTTCAAAACCAGGAGAGGGTTTATACTACTGGTTGTGCAGAAGAATGAAAGCAAGTTTGGCCATTTAATACAGGCGAGTCGTTCAGCATGCCCTGTTCTCGCTTTTCTTGTTAGAAAGTGTTACTTACACAGCACAGGGCTGTTCAGAGAGGAGATGTATCCCTTGCACGCTGTGTACAGCTACTTTCTGTCTTCCAAATGTTTCCCACAGCAGTGCTTAGAGCACATGGAGGATTTCAAGCTCTGTCTAACTACTGATGCAATGTGCATTAAATGTGGTGGTGCTAAAGGTGTTGCCTTTTTAGGTCTCTGTAGGTGCCTGCCTAGGTTGTCTGGTGCTCTGAGAAGCTTGTGGGCTCTAGCAGAGTTGCTCTGCTCAGTGCCCAGAAATCTTCAGGTTAAAGGTTAGTTTTGGTGAAATTGAGTTAAGTTTGGTCCAGCTGGAAGTGCTCAGGGAACTGGAATTGCTGGAGCAGGGCCCGTAGTGGGACCTCCGCATTAGGGGCTCTGTTCTTGTGCTGCAACGGAGCACGCTTGAGTCTCTAGCACACTGCACTGAGCTTAGTGCCTGAAAAGCTCCCTAAAAGGTGTCCAGGTCAAACTCGATTCTCTGGCAGGCCGCTGAAAGCAGCAGTGCAGCCTGGAGAGCAGGGCAGAGAGGCGCCCGGCGGCCGGAGCCGTGGCTCTCCTGGCGAGCGCTGCGCTCCGCTTCGTGGATGGGCAGCGCCTGTTCCCTGGTTAGCTGGGCCCACGTGTGCACCCCTGTCTTTAAAGGCACCTTGAACAATGCTTCTTTAAGAGAATTTTTGAATATTCTCAAATATTTTATAAAAATAAGGACAACCTTTTACATCATAAATTCTGAAGTTTGCTTGTGACCTTTGTATTATCAGTAAACATGATTTCTCATCAGCACACTATTAAAAGTTCACAGAACGGAAGAAAATGTCATTCCTTTAAAGTGAATTGCAAGTGTGTAATAAGCTTGCTGATCAGTTTGGTCTTGTTTTCAGGGAGGAAGGCAGAAAACTAGGGCTTTTCCTGGAGGTAACATTGAAGTTCTTGTCCTTGTGTATGCTGGAAGCATAAGGACAAGTGGGGGAAGAAAGGTCATGATGAAAGAAGCAGTGTTTGGTTACACTTGATTATGTTTAGTTTGGCAGAGTGTTGCACATGTAGACTCATGATGAGATACACGTTTTTCCACTTTCTGTTGCACAGTGTATAACATGTTTTCTTTGGAACTGATAGTGAAAAGTAAATGTCACAGGACTCACTAGGCATGCTGGCATGCGAGTGCCCCAACTTCTCCATGCAAACCTCCTGGCTGTATTACTTAAAGCAAAAACAACTTGTTAAATCTTTTACAAATGCTGTCAACTCAGTTATGTTTTAAGTGTAGGTAATGCACATAGGTTTTTTGTTTTTTTTTTTAACAAGAATGTTTCTTTACGGATATTCTACAGAATAGAAAATGAAACAGATGTTTCAACAGATGTCACAGAGGGCCTCTGGGAGGAATAGCTGTTCCATTCACCAGGAGCATTAGATAACTACTGAAGGGGGAAAAAAATCTACAAGATGTGTGGTGTGAGGTCCAGTAAGCCAGAACTTGAGCAGGCTTTGAGGGTGCGGCTACTGCAAGTGACACGTTCTACTCCTGTTCTAGTGTCAGGGCGCAAATTCAGAAACATTCATCCCAGGCAGCATTTCTGCTCTTTCACTATCTCTGAAACTGTGGGCAAGAATTCCACTTAGCTCACTGCAGGCTTCCCTGCAAAGTGCTGCTTTTCAAAGAGGAGCAGCAGAAGGCTTCCTCTGCGGGTGAGAAAAACCTTAATCAGGCCAGCGCGGAGATGTGCTCAGCCTACAGCCTGCCAGGAGAGAACCGGGCACGCCTGCCTGGAAACCTGTTCCTCAGTTTGGTGAAAAGTGCAGAAGTGAGGGCAGGGTGAAGAAGAATTAGAAGCTAAAAGGAACTTTGTGAAAAGGTAGAGCAGGCTGAAGAATTTAGATTTAGCCATGCAATTGCGTGGTGCCAGTTGCAGCACTTTGTCAACTTTAAATAGAGACTATTTTACAGCAAGGAAGAATTTCAGTGACCTCCACATGCTGCCTATTAGTGACTTGCTCAGGAAATGACTTTTTTAGACTTTTATCTTTTTTTTCTTTCTTTTCCTTTTTTTTTTTTTTTTCCTCTTAAAGCAATACATTTCCTCTAGGTCTAATACCTATGACAGCAAAAGCTTTTTTATCAATGCAGCCTTTTTTGCAAATACACCTGAATCTTCAGTCCGAATAACACAGAGCGGCTGAAGAAGATGAAGTGATAGGACTAATAGGAGTCAAAAAAGCCTCAGAGCTACAAAACAGGCCCTTGCCTTTCTGATTGCCCAAACTAGGCTGCTAAGAGGAGCAGGGTGATGGAGAGGGCAGTGAGGAAAGCAAGCCCCTTTTTTTTTTTTATTGGAGCTGAATGTGTCCCGATCTGCAGAGGTAGGAAATGCAGATTTCCAGTTCCGTAAAAGCAGCAAGCTGTCACTCAGATGCTTGTGAGCCCGCTGAGCTGGGGAAGGGCACCCGCATTGACTGTTTGCACAGGAATGGTCTGATTGCGGCGAGCACGCAGCGGTGGCCGCCAGCACTTGACACTGTGGCACATTCCTTGCTTTAGGACATGCCCGTTTTCCATGTCATCACAAATCAGCTGGGAGGGAGACAAAGCACCCTAGCTTTCTAATTACTTCAGAAACAATATTGAAGTTAAATTGGAGCTTTTATACAGAGTTGTGATTGAAATCAACCGAGATAACAGGTATTTGTGGGGTTTTTTTTTGCTCTATGATTCCTGTGAAAGCTGTAAGACAATGATGAATTAAGTATTCTTGCTTGTAATGTAGCTTTTCCTTAAATTTCATGCAGGAACATTACATTTTAAATATAATGGGTTTATATCACTGCAGGGGGCAGTGACTGTGCTGGGGTAACTGCTGAAATGCTCCTCTGAGCGTTTTTATCTCTCGATCGAGAGCAAGTGCAGCAGGTGCTGAGTTAGATGCAAGTTTAGGCTTGTGTTGTTAAGTCACCTGCTTGCTTTTATGTGCAAGCTCCTCTGGCATCTGGGCAGTGCAGCTCCTCCTACCACGTTTCCAATGCGGCCCTAGAGAATAGGATGTTCCCCGTTGGAATTTCTGCCTGGGAAAAAAACAAGTACACTTACATTTCATTGAGAAATGTTAAGAGACTCTTCATTTTCCACGGAGACATTTAGCTGCTGATGTGAGAAGTGTTTGGACAGAAACTGTGTGAATGTCTAGTCAGTATTTCCACTGACAGGACGTCAGCAGCCAGCAGAGCTTTTCAAGTGCTGCTTCAAGTGCCTCTAGTGTCTGTGCAAAACTCAGGATGTCCATGTAGGTCTGGTGAATGGTGTTTTATAAGGAGGGAGGAAAAGTGCATTCAAACAGCAGTGTTTGGCCTAGGAGAAAACAAAAAAAAACCCTGTTTGTTTCTGTGGATACGTAATTATATTGCTATAGATACAGTAGTATATGGATTGAAGCAAAACAAACTGTTTGGAGGATTTATAATACCTATAGTAATACCTTTTATAGCAAAACTGGGCACAGAGCTGTTCTCTGAAGACTTGAAATGGGAAGGAACTAACAGCAGATGAGTTGATGTGGAAGCGATGGCATTAACATGTGTTTTGCCTACGGTAACTTCCACAGGAGAGTTAGGGGACACTTCACAGCTGCCTGGGCGTGCAAATGGTCAGAGCTCTGAACAACGGTGCTTAGCTCTGTAGGAAAGACTTGAGAGATGACAAAACACTGTTGAGCCAAAGTGGATTTTGGTGGAAAGGGATATATTTGAGAAGTTATGTCTTAATAGCCTTCAAGCTTAGCAGACTGGAGTATCATTTTCTGCCATGTAGGAACTGGAGATGCCACAAGATGCTCTTCTGCCTTCAGAAGAAAAAAGTGGCCTGAATATGTACATCCTTAGAAGCTCTGTTTTACCTGGGAATACATGTATATATTCATTTCATTTTTGATTTACTGCTTCTGAAATAATGTGTTGGAATAATTAATACTGTGAGAACTTGTAGCATAGGAAGAGGTGAATTTCTGTGAAAGTTCATCTTTTTTCCTGCTGCGTGCTGAGATAAGAGGAATAAGCCATCATCCTACTTCAAGGGAGAGAAAGATTGTCAGGGCAGGAGGAAAAGAAGGGAATGATAAAATATTTAGAAGACTTAAGAATTCCTGACAGAAATTTTTGCCTCATGGTTCCATAGAGTGTGAAGCACAAAACGATGCGGAATAAAAGCAGAAGTAAACAGAGAGCCAAGGAACACTCAGAACCACGAACCTGCAAGAATGGCTGGTTTTGCACGTGGGCTTTGGATGGTGTCAATTTTGACTGTATGTAGGATAGAGATAGGCAGAACAGAGCTGCAAAACCCCGCAGGGCTGCACTGAACGCTGAGGAGCTCTGATGCTGCCGACGCCGGCGTTGCCGCCGTCCCTCATCGCAGCCAGGCTAGTCCGGTGCTGGTCCCGCTAGCGCCCGGCCTTGCTGTGCGCTCCAGAGCTGCTGCCTCTCCCCAGAGCAGGGAGCACCAGGGCTGCAGCTGGTCCCTCGTACGGCGTCTTGGTGCCAGGGAGATGTGGGGCCAGAGCAGCAGTTCGGTGCGAGTGTGGGAGCTCCAGGAGGGGGGTTTTGAGGGTGGGAGAAAGAAGAGAGGAATGGGACACATCATAGGACCATCTCCAGAATAGTATCATGTCCTACAGAAAGGTAAGATCAAATGGAAAAGGGTGGTTTCTGCAAGGGAGAATACCCTGAGTACCCAGAGATGGCAACAGCCGCTGATCCCTTATGCTGCAGCGATGTCTCCTGGTTTGTGTCCCAGCCTTTGGAGCAGTGCAGTGTTTTGGAGCAAGTACTGTGAAAGATTTACCTGTGTTATCCACTCTGAGAATGGACAGAAAAGTTCTGCCAAATTCTTAGTTACAAAAATGTAAGTGGCTGGAATAATAATCAGAAAGATGTTTTCTATTCCTTTGCTTTATATCATGTAGAGAATTGTTTTGATGGTTTGAGGGCCTTGGAGATGGTTGTTGATATTTTCATATGTACAGGAGTTCTCATTATTTTTACCTCTAGGAAGAACGCTGATTTGCAGACGTATGCATTTAAAATTGTGGCAGACACCAGTGCGTTTAATACTGACTTCAGTGCGTTTAATACTGACTTCAGTTGCATTGAAATCAATTCTGAGTAATTGCATTTATACATAATTGTTGTTGTTTCATAGTATGTCACTGCAGTGACCTTTTCTGCCTAC
>JAVCKT010005100.1:0-29521 GCA_032273925.1 Rhynchotus rufescens
TGGCGTGGAGAGGCTGCTCTGTGGGAGTCCTGGTGACCCGTCCCGGCCCTGCGTGCTGTGCGGAGTCACAGGGCTGCTCTTGGCTGGTGGTCCCCAGGGCCTGGCACTGCAGCACTGCATCGTGTTTTAAGCAAACTGCAGATGGAATGAGTCATTTGAAGGCACTTGTTACAGTTTAGGAAAGATTAAAGTCACCTGGGTGGTCATAGTTGCAGTAGGTTTCTCTGGGACAGTAACTTCTATAATTTTTACAAAGCAGAACAGTGAGAGAAACGATGCAGAATAGCCAGCAACCTGGTGGCTGTTTGATGTGAAGGACCAGAGCTAGAGTTCTTGATCTGAATCAGGCAGACCTTGCTTTGAATCCACCCCGGGGTTTTTTTCCAAACCTTTCCAAGCAGAACTTTTATCAAAACTCTGTAGCTAGCAGACAGGCCACATTTCCTGTTTAATCTAAGTTCATGACCCAATGAAAAATACTTTTGCTGAAAGAAAACCAACCATATCTGTATCTGTTGGCACTCAAGAAGTATGGCTCTTCATCTGTGTTAAACCATGTGTCTTGTGCAATTTCTAACTAAATGTGCATGTTAGATGCTTTGCACTATTGCTAGGCCAAATTAATTTTGGAATTCTTTCATTTTACAATTTGGAATTTACATGTGTGGGATTTATTTATTTGTTATTTATTTGTTTTAAATATTTTTGATAGAAAATAGTGGATTAGACCCATATTACAGCAATGTAATCCTGCTATAACTATTCTTAAACTATGGCAAAATAGTTCTTCTAGCAGTAGTGAAGCAGATGGAGTCTCACTAGTGTATCGTGTAGAAAGTCATCAAAGACGCAGTGGGATTGTTCCACAGGAACCATTTTAGTCAGTTTGTTTTTATTCCAGCCTGTACAGTGACTAAAAATCATGATTCCAGCCAAAACACACTTGAGTTGTGTAATATGAGACACTATCTGAATAAAATGAAAGCATTTCTTTCCAGAGGAGAGCAAGCAGTGCATTCAGGGCAGGTTTGAGTATTCATTAATGCACTAGGTGATCTCTGAACCTGAGGTTTCCTGCAGGACAGTGAGTGGGGGGACTTCCCTTTGTGCTCTCCAGGATCTTCATGGAGGCTACAAGGGTGTCAGTGCTTCCTTTCCCCAGAGATCTCTTCTGTTGCAGGAAACCAGGAGCACCCTTTGCACAAGGGATCCCAAGCAGTTTAGCTCCTGCTTTCTGCATACTGAGGACTGAGCATGGCTCTTTCCTATCCAAGCTGAAGCTCTTGTCTTTTTGGGCTCCTGGATTAATGTTAACAATTTTTGCCAGCACCAACAGTTGGTGCTGTTTGTCTAAAGATCCTAAAAACAATGCTACCCCTTCACCTTGTATGTTTTGCCATCTCAGCTGACAAATGTGATTTTTATAATTTAATCAGCATTTTGTATTGGCTTCTACTGAAAATACTTCATTTTTTTCCCTGCTGATATATAAAATATATAGGGAACATGGGTTTTTGTTGGCCTAGGAGCTTACTAAAAACATAGCAGTCACAGTGAGTGTTCACACTTTGGGCTGAATGTCTACTTCCTCTGTCTTTTTAATGGAATTTGCATGTTTATGGCGCTTCAACTGGTGTTTTAAAATCACTTAAAGAGATGCAGTGTCTGTGGAGGTTCTCAGCCAACAATTCTGCAGTCCAGAGCTTTTTCTTTGTTCATGAGGCAGGTGTCTTGTTATTAACTATTGCATTCCCATGCTCTTTCATGAATGCAATTAAAATATCACCAGAAGGAATCCTCCATTGGTGAGAAGACAGTGAATTCTCCCCTGCTGTTTGACTCCTGTCCCCTCTTCCCTGATCTTACATTGAGCCTCTTATTTAGCCTCTGAAATGTTGAGTAACAGCCATTGAAAATTTAGTGGCTCACGCTACTTATTTGTACGCTTGCCAGAACTACAATGAGCAATAAATAGGTACCAGTTCTCCATCTAGGACACTGAGCTTTCCACGGAGATGATCTGTGTTAAATGCTAAAGCATTGCCTTGAGGTGAGAAGCCTCAGATCCTGGAGATAATTCTGTTTCCCTGGTTCCCAGGGGCATGCTATGAAAGCACTGTTTTATAATCACTTTAAAGCCATAGACACCAGGTAACAGAATGAGCTTCTACGTGATCATTGTTCATCCCTTGAATATGTAATAGCTTCTACTGCTACCAATTTTGATAGGAAAAGAAAAAATACATCCCCCCTTGTACTGGCTCTTTCTCCTCTGCTTCGCTTTACAGCTAAAGGCAGGGAATAGAGAGGGGGTTCTCAGCCCATACTTTAGCTGCTGAATTACTTCTCTGTCGGTGAAATTTTACTATGTTTTTTGTAACGAGACCAGAAGTGAAAGTGTTACTTGTTTATCGCAGGCACTGTTGGACTTAAAAGCTCTCTCCAGCAAAAGAAATGGAGATTTATCATGGTCGCTAGTGTTCTTCATCGTGTTGTGGAGTGCACTCAAGCTCAGTTCTTACCTTCTGAGTTTTCAGTTGAAAGTTCAGTTGAGGAGGCTGGGCAAAGCAGTAGCGTATTTTTTATAGGTGTCTTCATCATCCGTGTTAGTGGAAATCTCTGATACTACTCGTGGTATTAAGGAGAAAGGGTGTAAGGTTGATATCTTTGCAAACTGACATGTGTTCTGTGTTAGCATGGGGCGTTAGCAGATTTTACTTTGAATGCAGCAGGTTTGGCAGGTACTGAGATGACTTGCTTGGGACAAAAACAAGTCGGCCTTTTCCTGAGGTTGGCAGTGTTTTAGACTGTGACCTCTTTGATGTCAACAAGAAGCTGTATCTAGCACTATTCCTAGTATTTTCTACCAGTTTTTCTCGAGGTTTCGCACTCATCCTGCACTTCTTAGAGAACCCTAAGTCTATAAAATTAGACATCAAGGCAGCAATGCTCAAGAAGGAGCAGCTTCTAATAAGCCGTAGAATTCAAATAAGATTATGTCTTATTTTTATATAGCACCTTTCCCCCCAAATCACTCCCTGAGAGATAGGGAATTTATTGAATTATCTGTTCACCACTGCTTTCCTGACAAGAAAAACACCAGCTGTTTATCAGTGCGCAATCCTGCCATGCAGTAAAGCGAGGACATAAATGCCAGCATGCAGAGGACCCTGTTAGACTTTCTAGCCAAAGACAGAGAAACTGTGAAACATGCTGACAAAGCACATTGGGGACAAGTTTAGGACTAATGGGGCTAATGCCATTGTACACTGCTGACTGCTGAGACATGCTGACTGCACAAAGGATTTTTTACCATAGGAGAGATTTGGGCACTGCTTCTTTCTATATAGATTTTTTGTCAAGCACTCCAGTGCTCTGACATGCTGGCATGATGTATCATCTCAATAATGTGTGAAGACTGGGGAAATTCAGTATTGTGGCTTTATTCCAGCACAGTGTCTGTCAAGGGAAGGGTGTCAGTCAATCGCAGGCTTGAAAAAGTGGTGTCCTGCTGCTATGTGGGACTGAAATTCTTAATGTCACTGTGTACAGACCTGTGTCTCCCTTTTCGTGCACGTGACTCCCTTGAACAGCCATGTATTTTACCCATGTTGAGCACAAGCCTATATCTTGCCACATTTCACACTGGAGGACAGGAGCAGCAGGACACTGGAGATGAGAAGAAATGACAGAGAAACTCTAGTTAGTGCCCGGGGAGATCTGCCACGCTAATAAAGCTATTTAAACCACTCAATTACCATTAAATTATAGACTTAAAAGGAAGGAGTTTAGGAGATTGAACCGAATTAAGGTATAACTATAAAGTTTAAAACAGGTCGTTGAAATGGTTTGCTTATTGAATCTGTCGGTGCACTGTTTCCTGAAGTGATGACTCTTCTGGAAGCGGAGAATCACCCAGCACAGGAGAGATGTTAGTGACAGTTGCAAATTGCTCTGCTTGGAACCTTAGTTATACAAATGCCACTGAGCTGACTGGTCAGCTTAAGAAAGGAATGCTTCATGTTGTACCAGCAGTGGTGAATTCAGGCCACTTAGACAGCAAAAAACGCTGACCCAGGCAGAGCAGCTGAAGGCAGGCAGCCGATGTCCTTTCTCACTTGAATTATTCTTATTATGCTCTGCCTCACTGTTACCCGCAGTATCATTTTGGGGTAGTCTAAGTGAAGAGATTAAGAGTTGAGTTAAATAAATAAGGCTTCTTTCCTTCTCACGATGTTCCTGTCTCGGCATAGTCAGCGCATTGACAGAGCTGTGCGAGGACGCAACGATGGTAGCACTGGTCTGCATCTGTTCAGTGACTAGTAGCATCTGTTTGCCGATTAACTGAAGGATTTCAGCTGTTAAAGCTGTCAATCTGACACCTTTCTTGAGTACTACAGTAAATCTGTGCTCCTGGGACTTGCTCTTTTTTTTTTTTTTTTTTTTTTTTTTTTTTTTTTTTGCTTTTGCTTTTTGCTTGTGATTTACTCAGTTCTTTGTGTCCTTGCCAGTAACTACCATGGCAGCTAATGCGCTGTAAACCCGGAGATGTGAAGCAAGGGGCTGTCATTTTTTTGTTCACAACAGATGCTCCTGATCAGGAATCAGACAAAGGATCTCATCACTTTTCCTTGGAGCAATGTAATTTGTCCGCTCCATGGCGTAAAAGCCACCTCGTGCTCAGTGACTGATGTGCCCAAGTCCTACTTCATTTTAGGATCAGCTCCTGGAATTGTACAGAACTATTAGCTTTTTGACTACATGAAGGCAAAGGCAGTGGAAAAAAGGAAATGAAGTACATTGCTTACAGTGTGTCCAGTAATGCATCACATTGAAAAGTTGCAAAAGCCTCTTTCCAAAAATGCGAAATCCAGCCTCTGTATTTTAAGAAAAGTGAGAAACATTCTGAGCACCTTTTTTGAAGAAATAGCAGTTTAGATTTTGTGGTGTCTCTTCAGCAGTTGTAAGGCTTGGAGGTAGGAATATGCAACATATAATCTGTCACATTCTTGTAACTTGTTGAAGTGAAAATTTGATGTATTTATAAAACATGTGGTTTGCCTTGGATCTAGTTCTCAGCTCCTTAATAATGCAAGTTGTCCAATAGGAGCAATTACTTGGGGGTATTGCTTTTTGTTTGAGTTTGCTAAAACTGTATTGCTCTGCTGCTGTTGTGTTATGCTGAATTGGTACAGCTGGAAATAGAAATTCTGAAGTTATTTATACATTCATTAGTCTAGGTAATCACCAAGTTACCATGTACCTCTCCACCTCTTTTATTATCGTATTTCCAAAATCTGGACAATATGTATTATTAGGAGGAACTGTGGTATTTATCTTTTATAACCTCCCTGCTAAGTTTGAGAGGTTAACGTTGCTGTGGATAGGGAGTTCTCCATGTATTCATCAAGAGATGAATAAGTGCTCCAAAGTGATTAAATTGCCACAGGGAAGACAAATCCCTCCGCTCATCCACCACAATAATGAATTGTGTATATGGCCAGTCATACCCAAGTCAAACTGGGGCACATTAGCTAAAATTGTCTTAGTTGCTCTAAAAACAGGTCCAGTTTTGGTTACTCTGGTTAAGCTGAGGGGAGTTACCTTGCTGAGGCAAGGTAGCTTAATCATACTAGACTTTTCACCTGCTGACATCTCATTAAATTTTAAATTTTAAAATAATATCAGCTTGGTGAAGTCTTGTAAGAGTTTAATTAAAGCTTATTTGGTGTCTTGGGGTGTATATAAGATTTATTTTGTTTTAAATTCCTACTGGTCAAATTCATCCGTAATGTAGCTCCATTGGTCATAGCTGTACTGTACTGTACTGTAGGTGGTTTTGAACATAAATTTATCTTTCACAGTCTGCCACTGTGTTCAGAACTCCAAAATGTCCAGTATTTTATTGAATGCTTCTCTGCAGTGCAGACAGTTGTGACCTGATCTCTCTCAGCCTTTCTCTGTTGATCACATGCTCTCCTTGCATTCATGTATACATTGTACCACGGAAACCTGCTCTTGTGAGATCTTTAGAATTGTCTTTCAAGCGCTGCTTGGCTGTGTGCCCTGGCACAGGCTGTTTTGCCTATGTACAGCTCCTGCTTCTGCCACCCAACAGCCTAATGCACTCAGTCATCACTCACCCTGCACAGGAGATGGGGGCTGTTGCTGATGCAATTCCTGCATCAGACTTACTGGAAAGGAGAGACAAGGGAAATTGGCCCTGTCTCATGTATGTGCCCAGCCCTGCACAAAAATCAGACCTGCTGCTACCCTTGCAAATGATCCGTGGCCATAGTCACCGCTATCATTCCTGATAAGTAAGCAACCTGTGGTTGAGAAACTCATTGCAGTCCATCACTGGTAGAAAAAGAAGCCACTTAGGTGATCTCTCTTCCTTTTGGCAGGTCGACAGGACAGAGGTTATTCGAACCTGCATAAATCCTGTCTTCTCCAAGCTGTTCACGGTGGACTTCTACTTTGAAGAGGTGCAGCGCCTGCGGTTCGAGGTCCATGACATTAGCAGCAATCACAATGGACTGAAGGAAGCAGATTTCCTGGGTGGTATGGAATGCACTCTTGGACAAGTAGGTTTTTTTGCCATGTTTTTTCCCTGGTTGTTGTTGTTTTGTTCTTATGTGAAATACTTTGCTTGTTATAAAGTTGATAGATAAAGTTTGTCATTCATGACAAAATTCTTAATCAGCTTTTTGAGCCAGATAATTAAGAATTTCTACTGGTTTGACTTACTATTGCAGTGCATCTTCAAGTCATCCAGTGCTTTAGAAAGTTAAGCATCAATAATTGGTCATATGCAATAAGACCATAGGTTCATTATACCGGTGTTGAGAGACAGAGAGACTACTGAGGAGAAAGTTATTGTCCATAGCATTATATGGGATTTAAAGCAAGTTCCCAATCCCAAGAATTCTTACAAATATATTTTATTCCCATAGGCTAGTGCCTAGTGATGTGGCAAATAGAGAGATAGGGTTGGATTCGTTTCCCTGGCTCTCTGTCATCCTGAAGTTAGGTGTCTAGACCTAACTCGCCGTCTTCTAATTTCCATCTCTAGTCAGCAGAGAGAAGCAGACAGTTCCAGTAGGTGATTCATTCCACCTGAGACACCTGTCATAGATTAGGATAAATTGCCTTCAGGAGATATCCATCTCTCCCCATCAGTTATGAAGAGAGCCTGGACAGCTGGCTTGGAGTAGATACTGAACTTTTTAGATGACGAAATTTAGAGGTGATCACTCCTACTGAAAGGATCGATATCTAGCAGTTGGCAGAACCAGGGCTGCAGCAAATTCCTGTATTGCTGACTGCTCATGTGCTACAGTGTCCCAGGCATTGCAGAGTTTATTTCTAACTGGCAGGCTTTGTGTTATGCAGCATCTTATAACACAGATCTCTGCTCTGGCAATGACAGCAATCCTAAAGCTGGTCTCACTTTCATTGAGCTGAGTTTAAATTGGCAGTTCACTCTGTGGTCTGGGGTAGCTTGTATGTCAATGAGGGAAGGCAGTACTCTCATTTGGATTATCTTTTGGGGTCCTTTCACATAAGCTTATAAGCTGAACGTGAGAAGATCCTGCAAAGGTTTCACTCTGTTTATCATCTTCTTGTTCCTCCCTAGCTCCCACACAAGCTTTTTTCCCTCTCCCTTCTGTTATTCAAGAAAAGTCAAAACCCTAGAGTCAAACATGCTGAAAGGGGAAAACTTTTACTCAAAGAAGGAACAAGAAATACATGCATTTCCTGACTTGAAAGCTCAACATGGAAGTATTGGTATTTAGGAGCCTTTGAATGCATAGTGAAGGCTGTTCTTTCTGACAGACTGGTTGTGGATGTTTTATAGCTGCAGTCAGTCAAAATAAGCTACTCCTATAATACCTAGAAGAGTGAGAAACATAGAAAAGAAATTCTTTTCTCTCATAATTGGCTTAAAAACAAAAGAAAATTTGTCCTTGCTGCTGCCTGTAGCAAAAGCATGTCGTTATAATGATTTGATCCCCATAAATAGTACAAAGTTGGATAGGCTGCAGTGTAATTTTAATGGTAACTAAGAAAAAATAAGAATGTGAAATCTGAAAGCACAACTGTATCCTTGCAGTCTCTGGTAACATTACCACATTTTTTGGTAATAGTGTTTTTTTGGATAGTGTTTTTTTTCTCAGTTTTCCAGACCAGAAATATTCCTCAACTCATTAAAAAAAAAAAAAAAAAAAAAAAAAAAAAAGAGTTAGCATTGGACTTGCCATCTAAGAAAAGCCAGCCTTGAGGAATCCAGAACTCAAAATCTTGCAACAAAGGCTGTATATACAGAGCTTGCAGCCAAACTTGGAAACTATGTAATTACTGCATTTTTTACAATGTTAACAAAACCATGGCTTTTCTTGAGCTAATTTGGACATGAGCCTCTTGCTGTACATGAATTTCATGACTGAATAAAAGAGTCTTCTCCCAAATGCTGAAATAAATGTGTCTCGAGAGTGAGAAGTATCTAGGGACACACTTCTCTTAGCTCTTTCAGCAGGAGCTTTATGTCTACTGCTTTTGCAGAGTCGAGCCGACTCTGGATCCTTCTTTACCAGTAAGTACTGCACTTAGCAACATTCTGGCATGCAATCCTAGTTATACCTGCATGCAAACAGTAGAAGCATCAGCAGGCAGTTCATAAGCTGCACCTCTGTACACAAGTAGAGTGAATGGTCATGGACGTAGACCTGCTGTGTGTAGTCAGGAAAAAGTCACTGTGCTAATTAGAGACATTTCCTTAAAGCAATTAGGCTGAAAAGTTGCCCTTCAAATAAACTAATGGCTTCTGACTCTTTAAGGGCTTGGGGGAAGTATAAACTAATGGCTTCTGACTCTTTAAGGGTTTGGGGGAAGTTGGTTGGTTTGTTTATTTACTTTTAAGCACTTAGAGAATCTTTTCCGTCGTTTGTGCTTCTGGAATCATTCAGTAGACCCGAGTGCACAGAGTAACTGTGATCATTTGAACCAAGGGGCAGGAGAGTAGTTTATTTTTTTTTTACTGTCCATCAAAACCTAATGAAAAAAAGATCTTGGACAAATGCTGTCAAATCATGAATAGTTTAATTGTCTGGGTATTCAGCTAGAATGGGATAACTGCAGATTCAAGCCCTTTTATGCTTTTGTATTAATGCCTGTGTGTTTTCTGAGCCTCTTTATAGCTCTTTTTAAAATTGTTCTATTTTATATCGCGTTAAATTTATAATGCACTCAAAATACATTATTTAGTACAGTAGAGTACTTAAAAATTCTAATATCCCAAGTTCACTTCTTAACCACACAAGAATTAAGTGTTAGGAGGTTCTCATAGAAATTTCTTTTATCTGAAGTTTTTCCCAAACGTACCCGGTCTAATACCCAAGAACTCTCAAAAATGGTTCCAGTAAATAATCATTTTCTGACAAGTTTGTTTTGATTGAACAAAATTATGCTGCCAAGACAGTCAAGAGTCCTGTTTAAGAATCAGTGAAGTTGTTATTCCCTAAATGCTAAGAACAGAGCTCTGCAGTGGAGTAGTTTTTCTTCTGTTACTTACTACAGTTTGTTTCTGCCAAATCATGCTTCCATGCCTTGTTTGCCTTCTTTTAATTTAGAGAAATGTGAAAGTATTGTTACAATTCACAGCTCCTTTACTTGCTCAAAAAGCGTGGAACCTGTAGTGAAAACTCAGCAGAGAAATGTCTTGTGCTGTCAAGAGCCTGTTCTAGTATTATTTAAAGGATTAATGTTTCCCATAAATGCACATGTATAAAAGTCATATTGAAAAGACTTCTTCTCAGTAAGAAGTATTGTTGTCTGCATTAAGACTTTTAATGGTATTAAAAGCAGCTTATAGACTTGAAAATTCTGATTGTTCATTAATGAAGTTTCAGCCATTGCAAATTGCATTGCTTTTGTATTGGAGAAAGTTTAGAAGAGCCATTATTACACTCAAATTATTTTAATTGAAATAGTCTGTCTGAGAATAGCTGTTTAATAGACTGCTTCTGTGGGGCAAAAGTCAGAATTTTCGAGGTTTCCAGATTCTTACATCTCATAAGATGTCTCTGTGCTCCTTAGTTATCTGCATACCTTACTTGGTCTTTGATCTCCTCCATATGAGGTTCCCCTATTCATTAGTGGGATGAATGATGTACTTGATTAGATAAAATACCATTTTCTACAGGTGTGACACAGAGCACAAATGCACCATCCATGCAGCAGTCTCCCTTCCCATCAGCATTTCCACACCTAAGTTCGCAGACAGCCCAAGGTTGCCTCTTGTCATTGCAATGTGAACCCTAAAGCTGTGAGATTTTCTGCTATAGATGACTCTTGCCAACCAAAGTTAATGGAATTACTTGCACAATTTGCACTGCTTTGTTTTATATATGTTATCTTTTGTTTCAATTACTGGAGCAATCTAGAAAACTAATTTAAAATCTAGTTTTCTGTTGTAGAGAACTGTTTCTGTTCTGTTTCAGAGAGTTTTAATAATAACTAATTGTAAAAAGGCTGCACACACTACATACTAATTAAATCCAAAGATGTTTTATGCTATCAATAAGCTATTTCCTGTAATATTATTATTTCCTCTTGTGATATAGCTATCTTTTTTTCACAGTGTTCTGTTTTGATTTGACTACTTTCAGATACATTTTTTTAACAAAGACAGGCAGAGCTGTAATTCAGATGTAAATAGGCTGTGAACTGATCAATGCCATAGGGATCAAGAGAAATCCTGAAGAGTGGTGAGTATGTTACAGAAAGTGTCATGTATAAGAGAACGATGAGTAGAGTAGTCAAACTGATACTACCAAGAGGAAACAAGAAATCCTCTGATCAGGAAGGAAGCCTTCTGTATTAAGGACATATGTTCAGTGTGTGTGAAGGACTGGACTTGCCCCCAAACCTTCATGAGTACAGAGTAAGGACCCTGATGGCCACCTACTGCCTGACCTCTCTTTGTGTTGAAATGGAGGACGTTTGAGGCACCTCTGAACCTGTGTTACCGTTTCTGGAAATAATTTGATGGGTTCAGAAGAAGCTAGGGGACAGAAAACAGGAGAGGCACATGGGCATCACAGTCCTGTAAATCTTGCTTCATCCCAGAGCAAACTAAAGATAAATGTATGAATAAGAAGGGACAGTCTTTAGATTGTTAGCCAGAGCTACCTTTCTTCTTCTACCCTTGCTTAAACTGATTATCCACTTGCATAAGTGAAACATGAGTAAAGCCCATCTGTTTATTTGTGGATATTTAGAAGTTTACCGTTGACCTAAATGAGTCGGAGTGCCCTAATATTTTAAGTGACAAGCTTTAAGGTATATTTTTCAAATGTTAAATCTCTAAGCATTTGCCTACCCACTTTGGTTCTGCCTGCATGAATATGGTGTGAAATTAGCAATGCTTGTCAAGAAAGGAGCAGAGCTAAGATAAAAGATGCTTTAGGTTAAGCCAAATGTGTGTATTAGCACCTTTTGTGGAAAACGCTTGAGAGAGCTGTATCTTTAGGAAGCTCTGAAACAAAAAAAGAACTGCAGTTTTATAAACGCAGGTTGCTGTACAGTGCTTTACAGTCTGGACTTGGGTTTGTATCACTTCTTTGGTTTGAGCAATACTGAGAACAGCAAGGTACCATGAACTAAAAAGGATCCCAATCTGTAGCATTTACACAGTGGGCAGGAAGCTATATTGCCTACCCCTTTACAGGCCACTGAGACTATTGGCCCAATGTTTGCTGCTGTAAAAATCAGAGAGCTGTGGTTTATATGTCACAAAAGCCAGGTGTCACAGTGCATAAATCAAAAAAGAGCAGTGGCCATAATCCGTGGAGGTTTCAGTCATTATTTATGGGAGGTCTGTGTTAGCTGAAATGAATCATAGATCCTTCATTGTCATTGTCAAAAGGCCCTGGGAAATGGCCCTGGCAACACAGAGATCATCTTTTAGCTATAACTTATGATTTAAAATGGAGCAAAAATTTCTGAGACATACAGTGATTGCAGGAACACTTTCAGAAACCTTTAGCAAAACAATATGCTGACACTGTGTCCATGTATGACTAGATATTACATATGCCTATTTAATTCAAGCAAAGAAATTAGAACAAACATTTTCTGACACTAGACAAAATATGGAATGGGGCCTCCTGCTCATATATCATACTGAGAGGTCGTGTTTGGTTTGACAGCTTTAGGCAGTGCAGGTTTCACAAGGTGTCACCCTGTGCAGGAGGCCCAGTACTGGGTTCTGCTCTCTGTATTGATGAGGGCAGATGCTTCCCAGGCTGATGAGGGCTCATTGCTTAGGACAAGGACTTGGTTGTTGGCAACCAGGACTCAAATGCTTTTTACAGTGATGTTCAGCTACACAATGAATATGATATGTAAATGATAGCAATTTCTGAAAACTTGGCTGCTATAGCCACTGAGAGCTGCTTTTTGTACAAGGCACAAACAAAAAGGGTTATATAGTGCTAGAAAAAAAATAATTCCTTGACAGTTATCACAATGATAGTGGTAACTGACAAGGATAAGCTTATCCCAAGTTACTAATTGCCATTTGAAGCAATGATGTTGACACATTGCCGCCAGATTGAAGATTCCTATTACTGGCCACTTAATTAGCAGTTGTTGGGCCTGTGTCCACCAACACGTGTTTATTCATAGAGAGTGCTCACTGTGTCACCCTGATGCTGATGGCTTAGAGGACTGGTGTTATTACTGTGACTTAGCACTTCCCTGAAAAGGAAAGTGAGAATTGAGGAGAGCAGTTTGAGGTCTGGAAAACCTGGTCAAAAGGGAAAGAGAATGAAGTTGGGTAATGTCTACAGACAACTGTGCAAAGATGGTATTGGTCTTGAGATGAATGATTGCCTAAAAGACAAAGGGAAGAACATTATTTGTCTTATTTATAGTGGACTAGACAGAAATAACAGGCTTAAATTGCAGAGAATAAGATTAGCTGTTAGGAAAATATACCTACAGTAAAGATAACAAATAACATAATAATTTGAAATAACCAGAGGAGGATGTTTCTGTCTGCCTTTGAAGAACTTTGCCTTTAGAACTGATTAAAGACACGTCTGTCCTGAATGACCCTGCCGTAGGCCTAGGAAGGATTCTCAGTCAAGTCCTGTGATCTGTGAAAGGTGGGCACAGGGAGGAATGACCAGGAGCTTTACTCAAGAGCACTATGAAAGGAACAAAATCTGCATGAGCTGTGACGTTTCCCTAATTTTCAGAGGCCGTTAAAGACATGCCTCAGTCCATTCCAGGTGTGGAGGGAACTCTGCTGGCAGGGATCTGAGCATGGCTGCATGTGCAGCTTGTGGTGCTTCACTGGATGGATTATGAAATACCTGTTAGGTCTGACAGAAATATGTCCATTCTGCTTGGGGGAGTAAGAAAAATAACCTCCTTAAAGACCTTGCTTGTCCTCTGCCATATTCAAGGGATCCACTGTAGCCTCCTTGCTCAGATGAAGCCAAACAAGATCACCTTTGGGCTTTTGCCATTGTAGTTTGTGGTGTCAAATTCCTTCTGAGAAATGATGCAAGGCTCGAATTTATGTCAGAACTGTGTTTTCTCTCCTGCCTCATAGCAGCTTGTTGATAATGCCCATGATTTTGCATTGCTCTGATTTTGCAGTGCTCTGATTTTGGCCATTATTATTAAGGTACACGTAACATCCAGGAGTCTAATGAAGTGTTTGGACCTGTTCTTTACACTGGATGATTGCCTCTCTTTTACAATGACTATTTCTGCGTATTTTGCCAAAGCCATAGTTTTGCATCTGTTTGTGGACCATTTTACTTCAGGTGTTACATTTCAGTCATCTGAGTGAAGCTGTCCTAGTTATGTTAGATGAAGGAAAGGGCTGATTGTAGCATAAAAGGCAAGTGCCAGAGTTTGAGGTTCTTCCCTAGGACAGAGACAATCTTTTCTACAGTGTCGGCTCAGCATGATCCTACCTACCTCAACATGATCCTGTTCCAATGCTGTGACATTGCAAGTAATTTAAGTTGGGAATGTGAGCTGTATTTGGAGGTACCTCTGCATCTCTTGATGCTTTGGAGTTTTCCAATAAACAACATTTTAATATGTCATCAACTTTACCAGCATGAAACATCTGAGATACTGGGCCATGAACTGTAGCTTGCTGATTATGAAATACTGGAAGTTTTTTTCCTACGATGTATTTTTCTAATATTTTTACAAGTCTGGTTTTAAAGGTTTACTATGGAAATGTAACCATCATTGTGGCAAGAAATAGTTTCTTTTATCATTATAGCTCTGATAACATTTATTTGAGGTACATTTGTAAATGTTAATGGGCAAGTTTATTTGCAGTATTGTGTTCCAGGTAAGGTGGTAAGAAAGGAGAATAATTTAGAACTAAAATTAAGGGTCAGATTGCTTGTGTCTCTTCTGATTTTAGAGTTGTTGAGTTTTTAAAATAAAATAAATTCTTCCTGTTCAGTTCAGATTTTGATTTCCTCAGATCAAGGCTGTACCTTGATACAAAAGAAAAAAAAAAGGAAAAGACAACGTAACATTGAAATCATAATAAGTCATGTATTTACTACAGCTTCTAATTTTTCCCAATTGTTTTGATTTTTGTGCAGATTGTTTCTCAGAGGAAACTCTCCAAGTCCTTACTCAAACATGGGAACACAGCAGGGAAATCATCTATAACAGTAAGCCAATCCTAAATACACTGTTTTTTTTTCTTTTATTTAAAATCATCTAGTGTGGATTATTCTGCATAAAAGCATCTTGCTAAGTTACCAACACAACCCTTAATTGAGAAATGCATTTAAATTGTTTATTTAAAAGATTCCTTTACTGTTTCTGACAAATATTTAGGTTAAAAAAAAAATGGTAACAAATAATGCATGCCTTTTAACAAAAGCCATAGTATTTACTAGTTTTAAAGCACTTTGCTGAAAGCACAAATGTTCTGCTTGATTTTATTTAAAGCTCTAGTATTCACTTCTATCCATTTTGACATGCTTCGTTCTGTGTTTAAGATGTTGCATGTGAACCATTCAATTTACCTTATTCCTCATGAAATTAAATGGAAATTTTATATGGTCACTGTTAGAAAGGTGAAGGCATCTTGTGTTTCAAGGCCTTTGGACTCTTTTCCACTTCCTTAAAAAACATCGGAAACTATTCTGCCCCAAAACAGCAACAAAAAATGCAGAACTGCAATGAGATTAAGTATTTTATTTTGAATCGGATGCATCGTAAAATCTGAAAATTAAATTAAAAGATCTCTTTCCTGGCTTGTTGGGAGATGATGCTTTTCTGCACTGAATCTAGCTTGGTTGTGACGTTTGCAGCTCTTCACTAAATGGCTATGATAAAACACGTTGCTGCAGGACTGTCTGCTGGGTTTGCCTGACGGGGTTAAAAAAGATTTTTTACTCTTCATATGCAATTAGCCAAATGAGTTTCTCTTTGTTTGACTGTTTTTGTTTGGTTGATTGGTTGGGGGTTTTTTCCTGCCTTCTGAAGCATTAGAGATTGGACATAGCCAGGGAAGACACAGCAGACTGTAAGAAGCAATACTCTGGGGAGCCCAGGGCATTTTGTTTCCTAGCTCTCTTCCTTAATGCCCGGCTGAGAAGTGATTTGCTCAATGTGCCAGGTGAAACCCATTCTTGGTTTGGGTTTAGAAAGGATTTCTCCCTTATTCAGACTGAGCAGCACCATGAAAGACTTTTGCTCACTAAATAAGCGATGTGTTTTGCCTGCAGGGATTATAAGGGCATATTTCAATTCCCCAGCCCCATTCTGGACACTCCTCTTGTTCTGCCAGGGACACTAAGCACCTAGTCTTGTGAAAGCATGAATGGTTTAGTTCAACTGAAATGATTGGACTTGCTAGCAGAGTGTTCTGGAAAGAAAATTAATGATCTGAGATATACACAGGATGAGAGAAATAGTCCCTGCTGGCCTGACACGGGCTGATAACCATAAAACATAGACTGTAGTTACCTGTGTGGACTTCTAGACAGAGGTACTGCAAAGCAGGTAGACTTTACACAAACAAGAGAAAAATGAACTCAGTCAAAAATAACTCTGTGAAAAGCTTACTCTCTCAACAGAATAAATCAAAAAGGATCAGTTTTCATTATTTCTGGTCCCAGGGCACATAGGTGCCTGTCAAATGTTGAATTTACAAATATCAGTTTCCTAACTTGTTTAGCTTATTGAATTATGAATTTTACCCAGGATTTTGAAAGTGCCTTTCTCAGAATAGTTTTCTATAGTTTTATTGTGCCCTTGGCTGTGGAATGTCTCATCAATACATTTTTATTATGTGCTGATGGGATAAAAAACAATCCCTTGCAGCCTCTCCAGATAGAAGCCTGTTAGCCTTTACAAGAAGGGGCTCGTTATTTTCAGTTAAACATATTTGTGAACCTGGGTGTGCAAATCTGAGCACACTGGCAGTGATTCCTAGCGTGTGATCCTTTAAGCTGCCAGACAATGTGGAAGCAAAACGTTTTGTCAGACTCCATGGATTGTATTTTCAGCAAGCTCACACTTACCTGGAGCTTGTAAAGCCCAGGTACATATTGGTACATACTGTGACTGGACAGTGATGCCCAGGGAGGCATTTGTGGGTGTACATGGCTAAATGTGAACTTTTTGCAGCAGGGAATACCAGTTTATTGCTGTGGGCCTAAGCTGATTTCTCTTAAAAATGAAAAGAAAAAAAAAAAGACAGAAATGCCCTAAAAATCCCCAAAGATACTGTTTATTGAAGCTGCAGACAACCTGGATAATTCCTGGGAGCTGTGTTCTTGGACAGTAAGGATATCACACTGCAGTTACAGACTGCACTGCTAACCTGAGCAGCCTTGAGCTGATTTAAAGAATACCTTGGGATTTCCCTGTGGCTCCCCAAGGACCAGAAGTCTGTCCAAGGGAAACAGTTTGATCCTCTCTGGGCAACTGACATTATTGCAGAAGAAGTGATTGTGGGCATGATACAGCTGTGTTCATTGGGGTGGCTTAGTCTGTGAGGAGGATACTTGCAATAGGAAATGGTTTTATAGCTACCAAATAGAATAAGATGTGGTTTGTTTCAAAGAACATTTTTAGGCTAAATAGCCCTATTAGGTTAATACCTCCTCTCCACTGATGTGTTTCAGTGGCCAGTAGGGAGGGTATTTTGCTGGTTTTTTTTAGCTTGGTTTGGTTTTAATCAAAATCATAGAGCACAGTGACTGACATAATTATCAGCATAGCTCAAGACAACTGAAAGAACTACAGTAAATTATTTCAGCATCACTCTTACAAATGAATCTACAGTGAGGGTTTTGCCACTGTATTGCAGTCAAACAGCACCAGGAGAACCCTCCTACTGTAGACCAATGTGTTATAGCAACTAATGACAGGTGATTTCACTTCTCTTTCTATTTAGCATGCCAAATGACACTGAAATGGTGTAGGAGTAGCCTAAGCTTCAGGTCCAATAATACTACTCCTGTATAGATTTTTTAATCCCTTAGACATAGTCCGACTGTGTTGAATTCTCTAATAAGTACATGGTCAGGAGAAAGGACTCAATGGTAGACATTGATGTCTGTCCATTAACAACTGATTGCCAGGGTATAAACGTGTCATCAGATGTGATTCAGATTTGGAGCCTTAACAAGTTGCTACCCATTAACTGAACAGTGGATTAACTGGGCACTTAGTCCTTCGTGATTGCAAGGAGAAGCCTCTTACCTCGTATCACACGTCGGTTTCCTAATGGGGTCTCCAGTCTTCCCAACGTGAAATGCCATCTTTTTCCCTCTTCACTATACCACGCAAAACTCAAATGGAGTTTTCCATTTAGGTGATTGCTGAAGAATTATCTGGCAATGATGACTACGTTGAACTTTCTTTCAGTGCACGGAAATTGGATGATAAGGTAAGCTGCTTGATATTAACCTTGGTGGAAGATATAGGAATGCTTGCAAATAGAGTTTGATGAG
Source organism: Rhynchotus rufescens (assembly GCA_032273925.1). NCBI lineage: Eukaryota > Metazoa > Chordata > Aves > Tinamiformes > Tinamidae > Rhynchotus > Rhynchotus rufescens. Next base: position 18,021 of record JAVCKT010005100.1, read on the forward strand.
CTTTTCCCCCCATGGATTTTTTTTTTTTTTTTTTGCCTGTTATTAAACACATCAGAGATTTCAGACCAGTGTTCACAGTGAGGCTTTCCTCAACTTGTGAAGTAATTAAAATAAACTCAAAGGAATCTAATTAAAACCAAGACAATTTAATTTTTTTAAAATGCCACAGATGAGAAGTGCTTATTTAAGTGAGCTTTCTGTAAGTAGTCAGAGATATTATAGTTGAAGTAAGCATCTTAGAATAAAGCTGGAAAACTTACTAACAGCTTAATTGAGACATGTTTTTCATTCAGCAAAATATAGCCTGAAAATGACAAAAAGACTACTCTATATCTGTTTAATATTTTTTCTCCTATTAATAAAAGTCTTTGTATCTAACTACTTTTCAATTTAAGAAATGTTTCTTTCTGAAGATATTATCTGTTGTTACTTAGCAAAATTCATATAATAAGGACCTCTAGCAACTTTTAGCCCAAGAAATCGAGATGACTTTGCTTGTCAAAGGAACACCTACTGTTATTTTAGTGTTATAGAAGGCACATAATTATTTGAGGTAGTCTGGGGAATATCTTTGTAATTAATTGGAGTCATAAAGCCATGACCATCTTCTAGATAATAGAGCTTTACATGTAATTGAAAATCAGATGATTAATATTGCACTGAAGTATATTGCACTGAAGTACAGTCTCTGCCATTAGTCTACAGTCCCCTCCTGCATGTGAAGCTGATTATAATTTGACAGAGATGGTACCACTGTGCAAAAGTTTGTGGCAAGAACATTCAGATGCGCTAAACTTGTGCTGACATGTGATAGCTTAATCAAATCCCTCCGAGTGCTTTTGGAAACATTCATTAGGTTTTCAAAATGAGGCCATAACTGATGAATAGCATTTTCAGTTGAAACTCCCAGAAATACTCAGGGAAGCAGAAAGTGATTACTAGTGCTGGAATGTATTTGAGCGTGCAGGTAAAGAACGCTGCTGTGCTCAGCATCGTTAATGGTCATAAATGATCAGGAACTCAATTTGTTTTTTATCTGAAAGATAAAGTACCCCTTCATTTAGAGATGCTGGATTCTTAGTGAGTCCAATCACAGCATTTTCTGAGATGTGAAGAAGTAGATTTAGTAAGTTCTCCATGGACAGCCATTTTCAGAGTTGGATTTCTCAAGCAGCATATATGTGTTTTCCTGATCCACATGTTGCCACATCTAGAAAAAGGGAAGGAAATGTGCAACATGAGATGTCACTGGGGCTTTTCTTCGCCACAGGTATAAATGCATTCTGGTGTAAATACCATTACTTGCTTATAGCTCTTGTTGATATTAAGTAAAAGGATACTTCTAGAATATGCATCTGCACTAGTACAGGGCTGTCTGAACTATAGCTGTAGAGAGGTGTTCAAACACATTTCTTTAGGGAGTTGAAACACGTTTATTTTTGGAGATAAATTAGGGAGTATGGTTATGAAACATGACAAGTGCATTGTGACTCTTGCCATTTTCACATATTTGGTCTAGGTGGGCTTCATCTAATAAACATTTCCTGGATAGGTCTCTTTGCAACTCAGGCAGTGACTCACCATGTGTTTTCTGAGTCAAATATCCTAGCCTCAGTTGACAAAAACTAACCAAGGTCTGTTAGATTTGAAAGAGGTCTGTCAATATACTTAAAATGAATTTTGACATCAGTGGTCTCAAGGGACTATTAGTAATTATTGTTAGTAGGGCTTGAAAATACTTGAATTGCATAGTTCAACCTTTGGTAAAAAAGAGTAAGTGCTTTCATGTCACACAAAGGTCCAAAAAAAACCCATCAGAGAACTAAGAAGAGCCAGACTTCTGAAATCTTAAGTACAGCTTTGCATGTCTTCCTACCCAGAGTGGCAAAGGCCTGAGTAGAAAGAAGGTGACATCAGAGAAGCAGAGCGAGGTCTGTAGCTGCCCTGGGGGTCTCCTGCAGGAAGGAGGGAGCAATCATTGAGGCAATCCTGCAGGATCATTCCTGCAACCCAGGATCACCTTGGTATTCACGAGGATTCCAAGTTAGGCAATAAGGTTGCACTGGGGAGGGCAGAAAACAAGCTGAATCCTAATCCCTCACATTTATTGGATAAACAGGTTGGATGTGTCTGAAGAAGACAAGTTTTGTTTCCCATCCATACCATCAGTGATATCTTGAAAGGACAAACATCGTCTTCCTCCATGCCTCAAAGGAAAACTCTTTGAAAGGGGATGCTGGATTATGGTCCTTGAATAGATGAGCTTTCTTCTGCTCTGAATATGGTACCTATGCTCCAATATAGGGATATGTTTCTAAATACAGCCCATTGGCAGTAATTACTATTGGCCACTCTACTCCTTGGCCTCCCAGGACTGAAGACTTGGGTGTTTCCCAGTCGATGTGCAAGCAGCTTAGAAGAATGGAGAGAAGGTGTTATGAAGAACAGAACTGTCCATCAGTAATGTAGTGGCTCTAACTAGTGACCTCTAACTAGGTCATTCCCCTAAAAATACTATTTTTTAGATACTATATATTAAAATAAATACCCTCAGTGATGAAAAAAAATGTAAGCAACACAGTTTTGGCAGATTCAAGAAAATTTTTTACTGTATTTACTTCTTTATTACAGCCTATAAAAAATAACAGAGATGTAGAGAAGCTATAAAACAAGGAAATCCTACTAGATTTTTTGCTTTAAGATATGGCTGAAAATTACTGGAAGGTCACAGGTATGCAGGTTTCTTTTGCTTAACTTTGCAGGTTGTAATTTTATTGTGGTGCTTGACTGGAAGGTGCAACCACATTACCATTATTTTATTGAAGCCTTGCAGCTCAGATGATGCATCTTTGTTTCAAGAGATCCACTGAGAACACTTCATAGTGGGACAATAACTTTTGGAAAAGTTGTATCTCATTAATAGCTATGTCATAATTACCACAACAAGCAGCAATATTTTTATCATAGCTGTAATAAATCTTGAGCACTCAGGAAGGCAAATGGCTCTTCTTGTTCTGAGAAAAGTTCTTAACACAAATCGAAAAAGATTCTCCAGCAAATGTCTAGAAAATATAAGCTATTACCACATTGTTTTATATTTTCCATGTACCAAAGTACTAAAAAAAAAATTCCATGAACATTGGACTTTGCTACTTGGAAAGCTTCAAAATTGATTAGTGCTTTTTGGCTGCTTCAGCCCCTTTATTAGAGACCTTTGATTTGACCCCCAAACAGATTTTTAAGAAGTGTTGTGTTCTGAAAATGAAAGCACTAAAAGAAATGTCTAGCTGACTGGTCAGAAACTGAAGTGTTTAATTTTTTTAATTTTAGCTGTTCACTTAAGTTAATACTGTGCAACTGCTGCACAAACTGAAAGAACAATGCTCATTAACTGTAAATGTATTACATTAATCATTTAAATGTTATTAAAATATCAAAACATTGAAAGTTTATTGCTACTATTCTTTCAGAAGATGGTCTTATGAAATAAAACAAAGCTAGGTTCAGAATAATGATCAAAAAAAGTCTCAAAAGCATTGGTAGCTATGAAATAAACTGTTTCTTAAGCATATTGATTTAGAGTTGTTATGAGGCATCTTTAATGTTGAACGACTTTTGGTTTGTATTTCTGAAAAGCAGAGGATATTTTATATTGAAGGGGAAGCTGTAAGCCAATATCCAGAGTTAAAACCTTTCCCTTTAGTTGACATTGCCTTGGTTATTAAATCCCCATATTAAAAATTACTTCACTTGTGCTGATGTTTGTTGTTTTTGTTTTCATGATATTCAACTGGGATTGAAACTATAACAGAGTGCAAACCACTAAAGTTTACTTCACGTTTTCTTACACAAAATGTCGTCTTCCTTTCTGAATTTTAAGTCCTGCAGATGAAATTCTTTGGATGTATCATTCTGGGATGTTTTCTTTTAGATAGTTTTCTGAATTATAATTGAGTTTGCTAAAGAATCTATTAACACTAAACTTTAAAGAAGGAATTTGTGAGTTTGAAGAGGCAGCTCAATCTATTCTAACACAATGCACTCCAGGGTTTGGTATCCCTAGTGGAATTAGGTGCCCTCCTCTCTGCTTGGCCTGTCTGCTGTGTGGCAGTCTGGCAGGATTGGTAGCCAAAGCCCCCTGCTCACTGTCAGTTTGAGGAGCTGAGTGGAGCCCAGATGCTAAAGCTGCATAAGGGCAATCTCCTGACTTACACATCCTACTGGATTCTGTGCTGATTCTTCACTCTTCCATTAAATACATTACAACTCTGTAGCTGGAACAAAGGGACAAACATACTACTGAGTTTTCTGTAGCAGGAAAAGAAATGGATCATTTATAAAGGAACACTTTGAGCACAGCAACATTGATAAGTCTTATCCTCAGGGCTTGTGGAAGAACTTAATTTGCTTGAGTCTTGACCAAGGCTTCATTCATGGTCTGGAGTCTTTCTGCCCTCCCCAGACATTCAGATTCCTATGTCTCTTTTCAAAGGCCTGATCTCTTTGGTTGCTATTTGCATTTGTGGAACAGTGACTATGCCTCACAACATATTCAACCAAACTGATGTATCCAGACAGATACATCAGAGAGATTATCCAAAGTTTTTCCCCTCTCCAGAGCAATCTAACTAGTCAAACAGGTATGGGGGGCAGGAAGAAATGAGCTAGGTGAATGAAGGGGCTAAAATGCAGGAATCAAGCCTGGGCATAAGACAAGAAAAGGAAGTAAAACATCAGTTCTGCCTACCATGTTACCATAGCCAGACTGAGAACAACAGCAGCACTGGCAAAGTCCTTGTGGAATAAGGATGAAATATTGCTGAGGAACACCAGGAGGTCTCTCTGAAATCTCACTTGGGTTTCCTTTTTCATTAGCAACCAGGTAAGCACAGGTTCAGTGTGCCTGAAAAGTTCAAAGTCTTCAGAATAACTTGTTCTATAATTTATTTTAGGATTTTTTCAGCAAATCGGATCCTTTTCTGGAGATTTTCCGGATGAATGATGATGCAACCCAGCAGCTTGTCCATAGGACTGAGGTAAGGAATTGTCCTGGATTTACTTTCCAAAGACACATGAGTGGGCTGTCATGAGGTATAGGGTTTGCTTTCTGTGTCACAACAGGCATTGCATGTACCCATGTTAAACAACACTTTTATGTCTTGGGTATTTATTGACTAATGGGCATCAGGTCTTGACTTACACAAGAGAGAGGGAGAGTGATATTGAAGCCAAACTTTAATTAAACTGGCAGAAAATTCTCCAATTTTAAGGAGAGAATTTTTATATATTATATTTAGCCCAAATCATATTGCAGATGATATGATATTTTCCCGTTGATACTGTATTCTGTCAGCTCTGTCTCCTTGTCGCTGATCATCAAAAGGTTTGTAATTTAGGTGCTTTTTATTTGTTTCCCATGCCATAATTTCATTATTGCCTGCATATCAATGACTGCTGCTGTCTTAAAAGAGCAGCATTTAGGAGTATAGGATCAGCTACAGCAGGTATACAGGGGTATGTTTCTGTCTCATATAGATCCTTTGAAATCTTCCCGACAGTAAGAACCCATCCCTAAACAGATGCACATCCCCATTGCCATATGCATCTCCGTCCTTTCCATATTTTCCAGTTCAGAGAGGTATTCCACTGCCTCCTCGTCATGAATTAGTCCCACACTGAGGTGTGGCAGTGCTGGGACAGTCACTGTAGTGCGACAGATCTGTGCACAGATCCATTCCCCTAAATGTGCTTCTTCCTGGAGCTTTCTGAAGCAGATACGTTGAAAACTGCAGGCCACTCCAGGGCGGATACCCCGTGCATGTCATTCTGCAAACCTCCTGCTGAGCTCTACCTTTTTCCTTTTCCTCTTTCCTGAGAGCGTATTGAAAATCATGGCTTTTGATGAATACTGTTCAGAGATATGCAAATGTTAAGGGCTTTCCTTTTTTTTTTTTTTTTCCCTCGCTCCTAGGTTGTGATGAATAACTTAAATCCAGCATGGAAGACTTTTAAGGTGTCTGTAAATTCTCTGTGCAGTGGAGACCAGGACCGCAGACTGAAGGTCAGAAGGTGTTCCTGCAGTTTGAATAGTTTTACTTGTAAGATACAAAACTTGGCTTCTGTTTTTGAGTTAAAGATTGCTGTTCTACACTGCTGTCTTTGACAGAAATGATGATCATACAGCAGTTTTATGATTACCACAATCAAACTGTGATGCACAGAAGTGGGTTCAGTAACCTGAAAAAAATGATGGAGCTGTTTGTGCCAATCAGTTGGATAATTTAAACCCAGCATCATTGAATTGGTGAAAGTGTACTCAAGAGAAGTGGCAAGCTTGCCACCTTTTCACTGCTGGTTCCTTGCTTTTATGTCCAGGCTTCCTCTGTAAGAAAAATACTGAATTATGAGGTCTGTTTTTATATATGAAGAATGGATGGCACAGAGACAGGCCACAGTAACAATATTGTTATTAGCCAGCTGATGGTTGGGCACGTGTAGAAAAATCTGTCTTCCTCTGGCTAACATATATCAAGCAGCTCTGGCTGCTTAAATCAAAGCAGAACCTGATATTTCAGATCTTCTTTAATTTTAAAACTAAATTAAAGAATGTTAAACAAAGAGCACTGACCCCAACCTCTGTTCAGCTTCTCAGATGTAATGAAAAGATTTTGGGCCCCCAGATTGGTCTTTTTTTTCCTCCTGTGATCTAAATGAATTGGCTAATATATTTTTTTCTTTTCCCTGCAAACCTCTCTTCTTGTATCATTATAGCATCATAATGTTCTGTATTATTATTTTTCACATTTATTATTTTCACATATTATTTTTCTATATTCATTATTTTCACAAAATGACACATTTCTATCTGTAACATATTGCAGTGCCACAAATGGAAAAGGAGCAAGGAGTGGAAAGGAAAAGGAGCAAGGAGTTACCAACACTAGTTGTGATGACTCTCATTTATTGGCCTTGCAAAATCAGCACAGTTACCAAACAGCAGTGATGCAGGCACAGTGTTTGTGTATGTACCTTTTTATGGTAGAGTAGATACACCAGGAATTAAAACATATCTCTCTTTTGTGTCTCATTTTGCATTTCTGGGCAATCATTAAGTGGTGATGTGAAGAATCTAAGGTAAAAAGAAGCACTTGAAGACTGAGGAAGGTTGAGAAAAAGATGAGAAAAGGTAGCAAGGAAAAATAAAGGTTGAAGTGGATGGAACACAGGATGTCTAGGAGACCCAGAAAGGTATTTGTGATAGATGCATCTGAGAGATTGAAAGGAAGCTGAGAACTAAAGTGATGCATGGAAGCTCAAGAAAAAGATCTTTGCATCTGTCTCTGAGGTGGTAAATAGTCAAGCCAGTTGTGTTTAGCATTTTCAGTGACATTGATATGTCGTAGGAGACGAAATAGAGAATGAGCACAGGGAAAAAGCTTTTCCTCCATTTTACAATGCAAGTGCAATGAACAGTATTGACTAAAGAGGACTTGTAATGCAAATGAAGAAATTGGAGGAGTTAGTTATTGAGCATATATAAGATGAGAGTAATGTGAAGTGTCTGGATAATGACTGTTATCCTGGAAGGTTGTGATTTTAAAAATTTCCTGGGTAGATTAAATATCAGTGAGTTTGGTTGCCTAAAACACACAAGACAAGCAAATCACCCTCTGTTGTATAAGCAATGTAAATCTTCCAGAGGTGGGGAAAAAGGAAAAAGAGAAAAAAATAATAATAATAATAAAAAAGCAGCTCTGCAGAGGTAGCAAAATGACAGACTCAAAGGATGGTCCAGAACAATGAGTGTTTGGTGCCTCTGGAGACTGGATTCTTGCTTTATGGCAAAGTGGTAGCTGTGGAGAAAGAGCAGCGCCTGCTGGCTTGGATATTGAGCTCACATCGTAGCTCAGGCAGAGCTGGGAGCTGAGCTTTTCCTTTTGAATGGAGTGGGTCATGAAAGGCTTGGAAAGGGAGGACAAGCAATTCTTGTTTGCTGTAGTTTGAAGCGACTGTTTGGGTGTTTAGATGTGGGTGACGAGGCTAAAGCAGCAGGTGGGAGTATTAAATCTACTGCAGCATTCTGCAAGAATGAGTGGTGGTCAAAAGCTGCAGATGTCAAAATGCTGAGGAGCCTGGCATACTCAAAACGGGAGACACTGAGAGGCTGGAGGTTAGATGTAATGTAATAGTTGCTTTATCCATCTTCTGCAGCAAAGCTGCTCTCGGTGCATGTGCCTTATGCAAGGAGATACAGACAGTCGTACCCTGCCTTTACCTGGGCACAAGATCCCAGGCCACCTTGCCCAGCTTAGATCCCACAGTCACTTAGAGCATCAGCACTCAGTTGTGTCTACACTTTATGTGTAGTTTATGGAGTATATGAGTTATGGAGTATGTGGAGTTTATGCCAACTTTTTAAGCGTGGTCTCACAGTAACCTGGGACTAGGCTTTGTTTTGAGGCTGAAGACGGCCATACTTTTGCTGCTCAAATGACAAACCAAGTTAGCATAGAGCTGCCTTCACCGTGTAGATGTGGCCTCCTAGATCACTTTGGCTTTCAAGAAGAAATGCAAAGGAAATGTGATGCTTAGAAATGTGATGCCTACAACATGAGAGCAAGTGTCAAATCCATGGGGGCAGAGGACCGTGGTTCTGGAGAGAGCACCATATTTTAACCTCTTTGAGGCTGAAGTGAGAAGGTATCGGAAAAAACTGCTGGTGTTTAACATTAGGCATAACATGGATTTGGGAATAATGTAGGAAGGTCTTTGGGTTATGAGCAGAGACAGCAGTTGAATTTATGTTTGCAGATGATACTGCTAAAAGATAAGGTAAAGAGCGAAAAGTGAGGAGGAAGAAGAATAGTTCATTGAGACTATCTGTAGAGAAGAAAAGGGAAAACTGAGGGAAAATTCAGAGGAAAGGGCTTAAGGAAAGAGAAAAGCACCAGGAAGAAATGGACTTTACAATCCTATTATTTTTGAAAACTGTGTGTTTGTGAAAATTTCTTCTTTTTTTTTTCAAAGTGTATGTGTTTTCATTTGAGTATGTAAGTGCTCATGGGCCCTGACTTAGGTGTGTGAGTATTTGTCCCAAGATTATGTTTAGACATTCACAGAAAAGCTCTTATTAGTGGAATATGCACCAGGTCACTAATGAGCACAGAAATAATTTAAAATTAATTATAGTATAAAATAAGAACGAAACTTGAAGTCTCTTTAAAATTCAGTCTCCTTAGCCCTTTTGGTGCTTTAAGATGAGGTTATTGTTACAGAGCAGCTCCTCAAATCAGCTGTGTCGTTGCTTTTCAGATGGCAATTCTGTTTGTTTTCTGTGTGGACTATAACTTAGGAATTTGATGGCAACAAGAAGAGAAGAACGGTAATTATAAGATTTAGAGAGGTGAAGGATTTAGCACTGTATAAGCATTTATACTTTGATTTACATTGATTAAGCCTTCTGTTCTTCAGGCTACCGTATTTTTGAAGATCTGACTTTAAATGCTTTGTTTGCCACTGCAACTACATGTGTTCTGAGCTCAGTGGTTTGATTTATGTTATGAGGAGGGGGGACTAACATTACAAAAACACACTAAAACAATACAGCTTAACTTACATAATACAATTAACTTACAGAAGTTTGCCCTTTGGTGAGTCTTGCACCCAAAGCAGCCTTTGTGCTGTCTGAGCTTTTGAAACCTTCCAGTTAATAATGTATGTTTAAAAAGATGAGATGTGCAAGGTCACTAAAATCAAAGCAACCAGCAATTAGGGTCTCCCTTAAAAAGTCTTTGCCAGCATCCTTTAAAGTCTGTTAATTTGAATTCCTTGTGGGCTTTTAAAAAAATCTGATTTTGCTTTATTTAGCTGTGGTGCAGAGAGCAGTTATTTTTTTATTCCTCTCAGAGTGCCTTGTAAAACTTCGCTGCAATTATTTCTCCTCTTGGTTTTATTATGAAAATGATGCCTTGTGTTTATGAACCTGTGCTTTTCTTCTTGGCACTGAAGCCACCTGAGAAGCCTGATCACTCCTCAGTGCTGGTCATAACTTCTTTTAATGCTAACAGTATCAAGTTTGTGTATGTCGAAGGGAACAAAATCCCTCTTTGATCCAAAATTACCCGATTGCCTTTCTGATATGTAAATACTTCAGTTCACATAGGTTATTACTGAAAAAAATGCATGAGGACTAAAATGTACGGTACATCTCTTCTAGTACTTGTAGGTTCATGTTTTAGAGGAATTGTGGTAATGTACATGAAAAAAATAGGTGTTATAATTATTTAGTGTAATACTTCATGAATAAACATGTAACAAGGTGCTGTAGAGGTGCAGACTGTGTGGTACAAATGACTTAGGATAAGAATGTAATCTGTAGGGTAAGAATGTAATTCCATTGCTCCTCATTCTTTCTTATGTCCTGTTGGCTTCCTTGCTTCTGGCCTTTGGATGTGCTAGAGGAGCTACTTTTTGCACATGGATTATATGTTTGGTTTGCTGACAAGGGGTCTATCTGCATAAGTTTGTAGGCCCCAGTATATTGAGATACATTGTAGGGTCATCAAGATCATTGTGGTTTCACTTTAATAAGAAGGTCTTTATAAATAGCAATACCTTGGCCATTTCAATGTGAATTTTCATAGGCAATATTTTTACGGTATATCATTGTTAACATAGTCTTCTGGAGAGATCTGCACTTTGCTTAAATTGAAAATCTACAGTGTATTTTCTGCCTTGTTGCTGCTATTATATATTATGATCCTTGCTTGCAATATTAATAGAAGAAGCTCTACAGCCTGCCTTTCCTTAGCAAGAAAGATTCTGATGTTACGCTAGATGAAAATAGGCAATCGCTTTAATTTTAATCTTTTTCCTGGGATCTGATCCTAGGTTATGCTATGGCATTTTGAATGACAGGCTTTTCTCTAATAGCTGTAGTGGTATTTCTTTCTGATTTCTTTAGAGCATTAAACTTTGCACACAAAATGACAAAAATTTCATTGTATCATTAAAGGGAAAAAAAACTCGTTTATGGACTGCAATTCTTTCTAGATCAATAAGCTTTCAGACCTTTAGACTTTACTACAGTTCTGCTAATACAGGTATTTTGTAAGCTGTAATCCTTCAATAAGCACGCAGTATCTTTGAAAAACAGCAGTGGAAGTAACTGGGCAGAACGTATGAAGAAGGCCAAGCAAAGCTTAAGAGACGAGCAGTAAGTAATACATTCTGACAAATCCATTAGTGCTTTATTCTTTCATGGTTTATCTGCCATAGAGTATTTGAAGCCCTAACATAGAATGATATGGTTTGTGGTGAAAAGTGTAATATTTGTGCAGGGTTTTAAAAGGTATGTGGCACAAAGGACAAGCCAAGCAGTACAAAACGATGATTAGGGAAGCTTGAACTGACGGATTTCATGTCATTTCATAATCAAATACTCACTGCCTTTTTTCCTTATTCTCTTAATCCCATGTAGAAAGAGACTCAGTCCAAAAAGC